>JAUMJK010000471.1:0-156409 GCA_033558105.1 Coccyzus lansbergi
GGGCAGGCACCGGGAACCTGCCGAGAGCACACACGCCGGCTCTACGGGGGCTGCGAGCACAACTTCCCCTGCTGTCCGTTAAATTCATTAATGAACACGTTTATCATAGAATCATAGAACAACCAGGTTGGAAGAGACCCATCGGATCATCGAGTCCAACCATTCCTATCAAACACTCACCCATGTCTCTCAGGACCTCATCAACCCATCCCTTAAACACCTCCAGGGAAGGTGAATCAACCACCTCCCTGGGCAGCCTATTCCAATGCCAATGACCCTCTGTGTGAAAAACTTCCTCCTAATCTCCAGCCTAAATCTCCCCTGGTGGAGCTTGAGGCCATTCCCTCTTGTCCTGTCCCCCCTGTCACTTGGAGAAGAGCCCAGCTCCCTCCTCTCTACAACCTCCTCTCAGGGAGTTGTAGAGAGTAATGAGGTCTCCCCTCAGCCTCCTCTTCTCCAGGATAAACACCCCCAGCTCTCTCAGCCGTTCCTCATCAGGCCTGTTCTCCAGCCCCTTCACCAGCTTCGTTGCTCTTCTCTGACTCGCTCCAGAGCCTCAACATCCTTCTTGTGCTGAGGGGCCCACAACTGAACACAGGATTCGAGGAGCGGCCTCACAGTGCTGAGTCCAGAGGGAGAATCACCTCCCTGGCCCTGCTGGTCACACCGTGTCTGATCCAAGCCAGGATGCCATTGGCCTTCTTGGCCATTTGGGCACACTGCTGGCTCACGGTCAGTCGGCTGTCGACTGTCAGCTGTTTAGGGGCTTACAGCCTGCAGACCAGCGCTCAGGACCCGGCTAATGACACCCACCCCTCTCCCAAGCTGGGTACGTGGACATAATTACCTCCCCCTCCATGTAATTACCACAATCCTGATGAGGAGCGTCCGCAGCTGCAGGGACCTGCCCAGGTGAGGGGAGTGACCCCTCAGCACAGCCCTGGCTGGGCTTGTGTCTCCGAAGACCGCAAGTCCTGGCACGTTCAACCTTAAAAGCTGGCGTTGAGCAGGAGCCCCGGATGGGTACAGCAGCCTCCCAGTGTCAAAAGGGGCTCCAGGGAAGCTGAGGAGGGGCTCTGGATCAGGGAGGGCATGGACGGCACGAGGAGAAACGCTTTTCAGCCGAAAGAGGGGACATTGAGGTGAGATCTTACAAAGAAATGTCCTCCTGTGAGGGTAAGGAGGCCCTGGCCCAGGTTGCCCAGAGCAGGGGTGGCTGCCCCATCCCTGGAGGGGTTCCAGGCCAGGCTGGATGGGGCTTGGAGCCCCCGATCCAGTGGGAGGTGTCCCTGCCCATGGCAGGTGGGTGGATCTCAATGGGCTTTGCTGTCCCTCCCAATGCACCTCAATCCGTGATTGCATGTGTGGGAGGAAAAGAAAAGCCACCCATCTGATCAGCTGGTGCTGGGAAGGATTGAAACCTCAGCTCTGAAACATTTTTTGGGAGCGGGAGGAGGCTACTTTGATGGTCCCGAGGAGGAAAGCTCAGGGCCAGGGCAGCTGCCACCCCCACACAAGGCCTGCCTAAACCATCCCTGCAAAATCGTAAATCAATCTCCCAAATTCAAGTGAGGGTTCCTGGCTGGACTCGCCTCTGTCCAGGCAGGGGGATAACGCACCCTGTATGCTGCTGACGCCCGGCAAGCACAGGACCATCGGGGAAGGGCTTAGCTCCATCAAGGCACAGGCTGGGCTGGTGGCTCAGGTTAATAAAACCCATCCTACGAATCCAAGCCTAGGGAAAAGCTGCTGGGAAAGCTAAAATACAGCAAAGCCCAGCTTAAAGCCAGGCAGAACCGCAGGCTAGAGGCAAACACCAATGGAGAAAGGACGATGCCCCCAACACATCCAGGAGCACATCCCCACCACCTCAGCGGGTGCTGGAATCATCTCCGAGAGCCCAGTTGGGGCCAAGGAGTGGGCAGCCCCCCTGACACCGCCAGGCTGGGCTGCCAGTGCCCCACAGCCACCAAGGACCACGCTCTGCCAGTGGGAATCGTGGTTTTCCCTCCTTCTTCCATGCCCAATCAGGACCACCAGGACCAGTCAGCACCACAGGCTTTGGTTGTGTGGCAGCAGTCGACTAGCGCGATGCTCTAACCAAAGCCGTGACTCTGTCTCCTGAAGCTCCTGCTGCTGCCAGGTCACAAGATGACAGGGAGCACAAGCAACCCCTCCCGAGCTCCCAACAGCACCCTCAGGCCCCTGCACAGGCAAATGGATGAGGAGTGTTGCAGCTCAGGGTGGAAGTTCTTTATTTGTGGCCTGGAGGAAGGAGCAAAACTTTGCAAGTCTACAATCAGGATTCAGGCTAAGGTTAAAAACAGCCGTGAGCAGCGTGTGCCCCCGAGGGGCTGGAACCCGAGCACAGACCCCGTGCAGCCCCCGAGCTCATCAGCTCAGCACCCACTCAGAAAGGGCATCGTTCCAGCTGGCCCTGGATTCAGCCCCAGTGGTAGTGTCTATACAGAGAAAGGAGACAGCATGAGACTGGTGTGACAGACACACGAGGGGCCGACTGACACCTCAGGCTTCCCGATGAGAGCCAGCTCTGGTGAGCTTTGGTGTCACAGCATCTCCGCTCCCAGGAGAGGGAGATCCCAACTCCATCTGCATCAGCCACAGGCACTGCTGCTCCAGGAGCTCCTGCAAGGGACGAGGCCATTTCCCCTGCCAGGGGCCAGCTTGGTCTGTTCTCCCCTCATGAAGTTGCCAAGCCAGAGCTGCCCCAAGCACAGATGCTGATCTCAAAACCAGATGGGCTGAACTACTCCCCACTCCCAAAAGAGAGTGCTGGGGGTCCTGGGCAACTCTGAGGCTGAGAGGGGAGGAAGAAGACAGATATCCATGGGCAGCACCACCTGGGGCTCAGGACAGGCCATGGGAGCAACTCAGAGGGAGAGAGAAGCAGCGCACATCACAGCTTGCACCCCCATGGTGTCCCAGCACCCTCAGCCAAAAGTAAGGGCACAGAACAGGGTGGACTTTCTCCCCTCCTGCACCCCAGGAGGTGGCAGGATCGGCACAGTCACCACCACCAGTTGTGGATCAGAGGTGGCAGCTATCAGTTCCGACCCTGGGAGATGTCGCCCTGCGATGTCCCAGAGCAGCAGTGTTCGGTCCCATTTCTGTCCGTTGGTCAGTCCCAGGCTGTCCATCATTGATTTTTGTTTGCTCCTGCAGACCAGAAATCTGCAAGACAGCAGGGAGGTGGGTACACAGGGCTGTCCTGCTCACGGAGGCCGCCCAGCAGGACCCAGGCAGGGAGAGAAGGCAAGAAAGGAGATCGCTCTCTCCCAGAGTGCCAGGTCCCAGTAACCAGGTTCCCTTCTCACCTTGGCAGAGAACCATAGAATCATTGGGTTGGAAAAGGCTTTTGAGATCATGGAGTCCACCATCCCCATCCAGCACTGAACCGGATCCCTGAGCACCTCGTCTGCCTGTCTGCTAAACACCTCCAGCCTCTGCCAGGGCACAAGAAGCCTTTCAGTGAAGGTATTTTTCCTGTTATCCAGTCTAAATCTCCTCTGGCAGAAGTTAAGGCCATTTCCTCTTATCCCATTACCTGTCACATGGAATCAGAGACCAGCACCCACCTCACTCCAACCTCCTTTCCAGGAGCTGCAGAGAGCAATGAGGTCTCCCCTCAGCCTCCTTTTCTCCAGGCCGAACAGCCCCAGGACCCTCAGCTGCTCCCACAACCCCTGTTCTCCAGCCCTTCCCCAGCTCCGTTCCCTTGTCTGGACACACTCCAGCCCCTCAAGGTCTTTCTTGGTGTGAGGGGCCCAAACCTGAACCCAGGATTCGAGATGCAGCCTCACTAGTGCTCCGTACAGGGGATGATCCCTGCCCTGCTCCTGCTGCCACCCTGTTTCTTATACGTGTCAGCAACACAGGAGTACACAGCTCAAGTGAGACCTGTGTGCAGTTCAACCGCAACGCAAAACACTCTGCAAGGAAGAATGGGGTGGCAGAGGCTGTCAGGACTCTCTGTGCTCAATCCTGCTGGTGGCACATGGAAGAGGGACATCACATTGCTCCAGGGGACACCCGGAGGTGTCCAGACAGGCATCCTCCAGCAGAACAACAAGTACCATGTCAACTGCAGGCTCAGAGTAAAAACCCAACAAGTTCTCTTTCCAGCCCTTCCCAAATTATTCCTAGGACTGTCCATGGGGACTCAGCGCTGCTCCCCATGTTGCTCTGTGCCTGCTCCACCTTCCCAAAAGCAGAGGAAGGCTTGAGAACTGGAGTTGTCAAGATGAGACCTGAGCTGACTGCCCTCACCCCAAGCATCTGCCTGCTCTTCCCCAACACCGTATGTGCCACACTGGGAGGGCAGAGCCTGGCACCAGTAAAAGGTGACCGAGGCGCTCAGGGGAGGCAATGCTGTACCCACTGGTGTGGCAGCCAAGCCCCAGTGCCATGAGCCCTGCTCCTGTCCCTCAGAGGGGGAAATGCACGTCACCTAGAGTTTAGCAGAGGATGAGGCAATACCCAGCATGGCAGGGAAGTTGTTGGCAGAGGTCAGCCAGCTCCCACCATCCACGACCAGGGTGGTGCCTGTCACGTAGGAGGACAGGGGACTCGCCAGGTACAGTGTGCTGTGGGCGATCTCCGTCTTGTTCCCTGCACGCTGGAGGGGGATTGTGTCGAAGAGGCTGGCGTCCTTGGCAAATTTCCCGCCTAAGGGTTAGAAGAAAGAGGCAGCTAGGACCACAGGACCACCTGCCCAGCGCCACTGTCTGCCAAGCACCGCGGCTCAGCACTGCTGGCATGGGATTGGCTGCTGAGAACCCCAGGGAACCCAGGGGTGAGATCAGAGAATCATGGAATGGTTTGGGCTGGAAGGGACCTCAAAGCTCATCCAGTTCCACCCCTGTTCCATGGGCAGGGACACCTCCCACTGGATCAGGGATTCAAAGCCCCATCCAATGTGGCTTTGAACATCTCCAGGGATGGGGCAGCCACCCCTGCTCTGGGCAGCCCTGGGCCAGGCCAGAGCCCTCAGCCACCATCACAGGAAAACAGTTCTTCCTAAGATCTCATCTCCATCTCCCCCCCTTCAGCTTCAAACTGTTCCCCCCTGTCCGATCGCTGTGCTATCCTGGCACAGCCCTGGGGAAAGCCCAGAGACAAAGGCCTGAGCAGAGGGTTACAGGAGGGGAGCCCAAGCCCAGCAGTAGGATTTGTACTGTGTGAGTTCAAGGCCCATCGCAGTCCCCTCCCAGACAGTGAGTGACCAGTGGGGCAAAGAGAGGAGCCCCCAGGTGCCTCACCCAGCCGCCGGAACCCCTCGGTGCCTGTGATGGGCCCTGGAGCCAAGCTGTTCACTCGGATATTGTGGGGTCCCCACTCCACAGCGAGGTGACGGGTCATGGCATCTGGGAAGGGAGGAAATGGGAATGAGAAATGGAGAGCAGTGGCATTCCAGTAACTTTGGAGAGCGAGACTCTAGCCAAAAGCAACACGCCCTGGAAAAGTCCTAGAGCAGAGAACAGCCTCCTCCCAAACCCAGGCACACAGCAACCACGGTGATTCACATTAACCTCTCCCGTGGACAACTTCCTATCCCAGTTCTGGGGAAGAACTGGCTTCCTCGCTGGCCCCACACAGCTCACAGAGCCCCAGCAAGGAGCTTTCAAGTACCTATGGCAGCCTTAGCAGAACCTGCATGCACCTGGAGGGCCTGCCCGCGGTAGCTCAGGGTTGCCGTGATGTTAACGATGACCCCACCATGGTCCTGGGGAAGGAAAGGAGACATAGCATTAGGCAGGGAGCAGCACAAGGGGCCACAGGGCAAAGCAGAGGGACAAGAGAGCCCGGCTGGGAGGGACAATCACCCGTGGGCACTGCCATCCCATCGCTCTTCCAGAGAAGAACGAGTGGCAGGGAACAAGCAAAGGCCAAGGGAAAGCAGAGGCAATGGGAAAGCAGCAGCACACAGTAACTCTTTCCCAGGTAGGTGGCAAAGCATGGAAAGGTGCCACAACAGTCAAAGCTGCACTGCTGGGGACAGGCAGGATTCCCAGTTCCAGCACAGGGGCTGCCAACCCTGGGAGGGAAAGGACTGGATCCGAGCAGGGTTGGCAGCCCCTGTGCTGGAACTGGGAATCCTGCCTGTCCCCAGCAGTGCAGCTTTGACTGTTGTGGCACCTTTCCATGCTTTGCCACCTACCTGGGAAAGAGTTACTGTGTGCTGCTGCTTTCCCATTGCCTCTGCTTTCCCTTGGCCTTTGCTTGTTCCCTGCCACTCGTTCTTCTCTGGAAGAGCGATGGGATGGCAGTGCCCACGGGTGATTGTCCCTCCCAGCCGGGCTCTCTTGTCCCTCTGCTTTGCCCTGTGGCCCCTTGTGCTGCTCCCTGCCTAATGCTATGTCTCCTTTCCTTCCCCAGGACCATGGTGGGGTCATCGTTAACATCACGGCAACCCTGAGCTACCGCGGGCAGGCCCTCCAGGTGCATGCAGGTTCTGCTAAGGCTGCCATAGGTACTTGAAAGCTCCTTGCTGGGGCTCTGTGAGCTGTGTGGGGCCAGCGAGGAAGCCAGTTCTTGAGAGGTTAATGTGAATCACCGTGGTTGCTGTGTGCCTGGGTTTGGGAGGAGGCTGTTCTCTGCTCTAGGACTTTTCCAGGGCGTGTTGCTTTTGACTAGAGTCTCGCTCTCCAAAGTTACTGGAATGCCGCTGCTCTCCATTTCTCATTCCCATTTCCTCCCTTCCCAGATGCCATGACCCGTCACCTCGCTGTGGAGTGGGGACCCCACAATATCCGAGTGAACAGCTTGGCTCCAGGGCCCATCACAGGCACCGAGGGGTTCCGGCGGCTGGGTGAGGCACCTGGGGGCTCCTCTCTTTGCCCCACTGGTCACTCACTGTCTGGGAGGGGACTGCGATGGGCCTTGAACTCACACAGTACAAATCCTACTGCTGGGCTTGGGCTCCCCTCCTGTAACCCTCTGCTCAGGCCTTTGTCTCTGGGCTTTCCCCAGGGCTGTGCCAGGATAGCACAGCGATCGGACAGGGGGAACAGTTTGAAGCTGAAGGGGGGGAGATGGAGATGAGATCTTAGGAAGAACTGTTTTCCTGTGATGGTGGCTGAGGCTCTGGCCTGGCCCAGGCTGCCCAGAGCAGGGGTGGCTGCCCCATCCCTGGAGATGTTCAAAGCCACATTGGATGGGGCTTTGAATCCCTGATCCAGTGGGAGGTGTCCCTGCCCATGGAACAGGGGTGGAACTGGATGAGCTTTGAGGTCCCTTCCAGCCCAAACCATTCCATGATTCTCTGATCTCACCCCTGGGTTCCCTGGGGTTCTCAGCAGCCAATCCCATGCCAGCAGTGCTGAGCCGCGGTGCTTGGCAGGCAGTGGCGCTGGGCAGGTGGTCCTGTGGTCCTAGCTGCCTCTTTCTTCTAACCCTTAGGCGGGAAATTTGCCAAGGACGCCAGCCTCTTCGACACAATCCCCCTCCAGCGTGCAGGGAACAAGACGGAGATCGCCCACAGCACACTGTACCTGGCGAGTCCCCTGTCCTCCTACGTGACAGGCACCACCCTGGTCGTGGATGGTGGGAGCTGGCTGACCTCTGCCAACAACTTCCCTGCCATGCTGGGTATTGCCTCATCCTCTGCTAAACTCTAGGTGACGTGCATTTCCCCCTCTGAGGGACAGGAGCAGGGCTCATGGCACTGGGGCTTGGCTGCCACACCAGTGGGTACAGCATTGCCTCCCCTGAGCGCCTCGGTCACCTTTTACTGGTGCCAGGCTCTGCCCTCCCAGTGTGGCACATACAGTGTTGGGGAAGAGCAGGCAGATGCTTGGGGTGAGGGCAGTCAGCTCAGGTCTCATCTTTACAACTCCAGTTCTCAAGCCTTCCTCTGCTTTTGGGAAGGTGGAGCAGGCACAGAGCAACATGGGGAGCAGCGCTGAGTCCCCATGGACAGTCCTAGGAATAATTTGGGAAGGGCTGGAAAGAGAACTTGTTGGGTTTTTACTCTGAGCCTGCAGTTGACATGGTACTTGTTGTTCTGCTGGAGGATGCCTGTCTGGACACCTCCGGGTGTCCCCTGGAGCAATGTGATGTCCCTCTTCCATGTGCCACCAGCAGGATTGGGCACAGAGAGTCCTGACAGCCTCTGCCACCCCATTCTTCCTTGCAGAGTGTTTTGCGTTGCGGTTGAACTGCACACAGGTCTCACTTGAGCTGTGTACTCCTGTGTTGCTGACATGTATAAGAAACAGGGTGGCAGCAGGAGCAGGGCAGGGATCATCCCCCTGTACAGAGCACTAGTGAGGCTGCATCTCGAATCCTGGGTTCAGGTTTGGGCCCCTCACACCAAGAAAGACCTTGAGGGGCTGGAGTGTGTCCAGACAAGGGAACGGAGCTGGGGAAGGGCTGGAGAACAGGGGTTGTGGGAGCGGCTGAGGGACCTGGGGCTGTTCGGCCTGGAGAAGAGGAGGCTGAGGGGAGACCTCATTGCTCTCTGCAGCTCCTGGAAAGGAGGTTGGAGTGAGGTGGGTGCTGGTCTCTGATTCCATGTGACAGGTAATGGGATAAGAGGAAATGGCCTTAACTTCTGCCAGAGGAGATTTAGACTGGATAACAGGAAAAATACCTTCACTGAAAGGCTTCTTGTGCCCTGGCAGAGGCTGCCCAGGGCAGTGGGGGAAGTCCCCATCCCTGGAGGTGTTTAGCAGACAGGCAGACGAGGTGCTCAGGGATCCGGTTCAGTGCTGGATGGGGATGGTTGGACTCCATGATCTCAAAAGCCTTTTCCAACCCAATGATTCTATGGTTCTCTGCCACGGTGAGAAGGGAACCTGGTTACTGGGACCTGGCACTCTGGGAGAGAGCGATCTCCTTTCTTGCCTTCTCTCCCTGCCTGGGTCCTGCTGGGCGGCCTCCGTGAGCAGGACAGCCCTGTGTACCCACCTCCCTGCTGTCTTGCAGATTTCTGGTCTGCAGGAGCAAACAAAAATCAATGATGGACAGCCTGGGACTGACCAACGGACAGAAATGGGACCGAACACTGCTGCTCTGGGACATCGCAGGGCGACATCTCCCAGGGTCGGAACTGATAGCTGCCACCTCTGATCTACAACTGGTGGTGGTGACTGTGCCGATCCTGCCACCTCCTGGGGTGCAGGAGGGGAGAAAGTCCACCCTGTTCTGTGCCCTTACTTTTGGCTGAGGGTGCTGGGACACCATGGGGGTGCAAGCTGTGATGTGCGCTGCTTCTCTCTCCCTCTGAGTTGCTCCCATGGCCTGTCCTGAGCCCCAGGTGGTGCTGCCCATGGATATCTGTCTTCTTCCTCCCCTCTCAGCCTCAGAGTTGCCCAGGACCCCCAGCACTCTCTTTTGGGAGTGGGGAGTAGTTCAGCCCATCTGGTTTTGAGATCAGCATCTGTGCTTGGGGCAGCTCTGGCTTGGCAACTTCATGAGGGGAGAACAGACCAAGCTGGCCCCTGGCAGGGGAAATGGCCTCGTCCCTTGCAGGAGCTCCTGGAGCAGCAGTGCCTGTGGCTGATGCAGATGGAGTTGGGATCTCCCTCTCCTGGGAGCGGAGATGCTGTGACACCAAAGCTCACCAGAGCTGGCTCTCATCGGGAAGCCTGAGGTGTCAGTCGGCCCCTCGTGTGTCTGTCACACCAGTCTCATGCTGTCTCCTTTCTCTGTATAGACACTACCACTGGGGCTGAATCCAGGGCCAGCTGGAACGATGCCCTTTCTGAGTGGGTGCTGAGCTGATGAGCTCGGGGGCTGCACGGGGTCTGTGCTCGGGTTCCAGCCCCTCGGGGGCACACGCTGCTCACGGCTGTTTTTAACCTTAGCCTGAATCCTGATTGTAGACTTGCAAAGTTTTGCTCCTTCCTCCAGGCCACAAATAAAGAACTTCCACCCTGAGCTGCAACACTCCTCATCCATTTGCCTGTGCAGGGGCCTGAGGGTGCTGTTGGGAGCTCGGGAGGGGTTGCTTGTGCTCCCTGTCATCTTGTGACCTGGCAGCAGCAGGAGCTTCAGGAGACAGAGTCACGGCTTTGGTTAGAGCATCGCGCTAGTCGACTGCTGCCACACAACCAAAGCCTGTGGTGCTGACTGGTCCTGGTGGTCCTGATTGGGCATGGAAGAAGGAGGGAAAACCACGATTCCCACTGGCAGAGCGTGGTCCTTGGTGGCTGTGGGGCACTGGCAGCCCAGCCTGGCGGTGTCAGGGGGGCTGCCCACTCCTTGGCCCCAACTGGGCTCTCGGAGATGATTCCAGCACCTGCTGAGGTGGTGGGGATGTGCTCCTGGGATGTGTTGAGGGCATCGTCCTTTCTCCATTGGTGTTTGCCTCTAGCCTGCGGTTCTGCCTGGCTTTAAGCTGGGCTTTGCTGTATTTTAGCTTTCCCAGCAGCTTTTCCCTAGGCTTGGATTCGTAGGATGGGTTTTATTAACCTGAGCCACCAGCCCAGCCTGTGCCTTGATGGAGCTAAGCCCTTCCCCGATGGTCCTGTGCTTGCCGGGTGTCAGCAGCATACAGGGTGCGTTATCCCCCTGCCTGGACAGAGGCGAGTCCAGCCAGGAACCCTCACTTGAATTTGGGAGATTGATTTACGATTTTGCAGGGATGGTTTAGGCAGGCCTTGTGTGGGGGTGGCAGCTGCCCTGGCCCTGAGCTTTCCTCCTCGGGACCATCCAAGTAGCCTCCTCCCGCTCCCCAAAAAAAGTTTCAGAGCCGAGGTTTCAATCCTTCCCAGCACCGGCTGATCAGATGGGTGGCTTTTCTTTTCCTCCCACACATGCAATCATGGATTGAGGTGCATTGGGAGGGACAGCAAAGCCCATTGAGATCCACCCACCTGCCATGGGCAGGGACACCTCCCACTGGATCAGGGGCTCCCAGCCCCATCCAGCCTGGCCTGGAACCCCTCCAGGGATGGGGCAGCCACCCCTGCTCTGGGCAACCTGGGTCAGGGCCTCCTCACCCTCACAGCAAAACATTTCTTTGTAAGAACTCACCTCAATGTCCCCTCTTTCGGCTGAAAAGCGTTTCTCCTCGTGCCGTCCATGCCCTCCCTGATCCAGAGCCCCTCCTCAGCTTCCCTGGAGCCCCTTTTGACACTGGGAGGCTGCTGTACCCATCCGGGGCTCCTGCTCAACCCCAGCTTTTAGGGTTGAACGTGCCAGGACTTGCGGTCTTCGGAGACACAAGCCCAGCCAGGGCTGTGCTGAGGGGTCACTCCCCTCACCTGGGCAGGGTCCCTGCAGCTGCGGACGCTCCTCATCAGGATTGCTGTAATTACATGGAGGGGGAGGTAATTATGTCCACGTACCCAGCTTGGGGAGAGGGGTGGGTGTCATTAGCCGGGTCCTGAGCGCTGGGTCTGCAGGCTGTAAGCCCCTAAACAGCTGACAGTCGACAGCCGAATGAACATGAGCCAGTAGTGTGCCCAAATGGCCAAGAAGGCCAATGGCATCCTGGCTTGGATCAGACACGGTGTGACCAGCAGGGCCAGGGAGGTGATTCTCCCTCTGGACTCAGCACAGGTGAGGCCGCTCCTCGAATCCTGTGTTCAGTTGTGGGCCCCTCAGCACAAGAAGGATGTTGAGGCTCTGGAGCGAGTCCAGAGAAGAGCAACGAAGCTGGGGAAGGGGCTGGAGAACAGGCCTGATGAGGAATGTCTGAGAGAGCTGGGAGTGTTTATCCTGGAGAAGAGGAGGCTGAGAGGAGACCTCATTGCTCTCTGCAACTCCCTGAGAGGAGGTTGTAGAGAGGAGGGAGCTGGGCTCTTCTCCCAAGGGACAGGGGACAGGACGAGAGGGAATGGCCTCAAGCTCCACCAGGGGAGATTTAGACTGGAGATTAGGAGGAAGTTTTTCACACAGAGGGTCATTGGGCATTGGAATAGGCTGCCCAGGGAGGGGGTTGATTCCCCTTCCCTGGAGGTGTTTAAGGGATGGGTTGATGAGGTCCTGAGAGACATGGGTGAGTGTTTGATAGGAATGGTTGGACTCGATGATCCGCTGGGTCTCTTCCAACCTGGTTGTTGACCAGGTTGTTGACTATGATTCTATGATTCTATGATAAACGTGTTCATTAATGAATTTAACGGACAGCAGGGGAAGTTGTGCTCGCAGCCCCCGTAGAGCCGGGCGTGTGTGCTCCGCAGGTTCCCGGTGCCTGCCCCGCATGATCCCGCTGCCCACACTGCCAAGGGGCGGGTGGTCCCCGGTTCCACACGGGAGGCGCCCGGCTGCCCCCCACACGCTCCCGCGCCGCGCACGAGTCGGGGGCGGGGCCACGGCAAGGGGCGGGGCCTGAGAGGGGGCGGTGCTGACGCCGCGTCGGTGGGCGTGGCCGCGCCGGCGGTGGAGTGACGTCACCGGCCGGCACTGCGGCGGTCGGTGGGTTGATCTGTGGGTTTGCGGCGGGGCTGTCCCGCAGCGGCGGGGCGGGCGGGGTTTGTTTCTCGTCGCCTCCGCCGTCTCCTCCTCCTCCTCCTCCTCCTCCCGGTTGCCGGAGCCGCCTCCTCCGGTCGCAGCCGGTGAGGGGCGGGCGGGGCTGCCGCTGGCTCCGCACCGGCATGTGAGGGGCGATGGCGGCTGGGCATGGCCGGCGGGCGGCGGGCGGCTGAGCATGGACCCGCTGCCCCGGGCGCCCGACCCGGGGGTGGCCGAGCCCCCGAGGCACCCGCAGCCGGCGCTGGCCGAGCCCGACCTCCCGCGGGAACCGGAGCCGCTCCTGGGGCTCGTCGAGCCGCCGCATCCCTGGGAACCGGAGCCGGGAGCGGCTGAGCCCTTGCTCCCGCATCCCTGGGAAGCGGGGCTGGCGGCGGCCGAGACCGAGCTCCGGCGGGAACCGGAGCCGCCGCCGCCGCAGCCCGAGCCACCGCATCCCCGGGAACCGGGAGCGGCTCGGCCCGAGCTCCCGCATCCCTGGGAACCGCTGCTGGGGGAAGATGAGCCCCTCCGGCCCCAGGAACCGGAGCCGGGAGCGGCTGAGCCCGAGCTCCCGCGTCCCTGGGAACCGGGACCGGGGGAAGATGAGCCCCTCCGGCCCCAGGAACCGGGAGCGGCGGAGCCCGAGCTCCTGCCCCCGGGGGACCCCGCCGTGCCGCCGGGCCCCCCCTCGCCGCCGCCCTGGTCCCCCCCGTCCCCGCGGGGCCGCCCGTTCCCCGCCGAGGAGGACGAGGGTCGCCTCCGCCCGGTGTTCGACGCCCTGGACCGCGACGGCGACGGCTTCGTGCGGGTGGAGGAGTTCGTGCGGTTCGCCACAGCCTACGGCGCCGAACAGGTGAGCGGAGCCGGGGCCGGGGGGGGCTCGGGGGGCGCAGAGGGAGCCCCCGATCGCCGCTCCCGACCCCTGGAGCGCAGCGTCCCCCGCTTTGTTCTCCATCCGTTAGGCGTCGGGGCCGCTCCGGGCGGCTCCTTGCCCGGGGGGGGGAGCTGACCCGGCGCCTCCCTCCTCCTCCTCCTCCCTGCCCGACGGTCCCCAGGCTGCTCTTCCCTCCCTCGTGCCGCAGGGAGCTTCGGGCTCTCCGCAGCTGATGAGATGCGGTGTCATCTGAAGCTGCCTGTTCTGACCCAAAATGGAGAAACCGAGCTCCAGCCTCGTGCCAGGCGCTGGGGGTCGATTCGTTGATGTTTTCTAGGTTGCTCTGTGCTGCCCGTGTTACCGGGAAAAAGACGACGTGTAGGTACCGTTGGGAAGCTGGTGCCTGCTCACCCAGACCCGCTCCGGCCCCTCCGGCTGTGGCTGCTGTGCACGGATTGAAGTGCCATGACAAAGCAAATCCTGCGCCGGGAGGAGGCTTTCGCTCTAGGAAGGGCTTTTATCTTTGCTCTCAGGGTAAAAACACCTCTTAAAGATGCAACAGGGGCGTTTCTTTTAGAAGATACCTCTGTGAAGTGGAGATAGTGGCTCCTTGGCGCGGTTGTTGGCCTGGAAGGGGCCCTGTGCGCAGGCAGCGTCTTTGTGTGGTTGACCAGGTAGCATCATGGCTGAGAGAGCTGGGGGTGTTTATCCTGGAGAAGAGGAGGCTGAGAGGAGACCTCATTGCTCTCTGCAACTACCTGAGAGGAGGTTGTGGAGAGGAGGGAGCTGGGCTCTTCTCCCAAGGGACAGGACAAGAGGGAATGGCCTCAAGCTCCGCCAGGGGAGATTTAGGCTGGAGATTAGGAGGAAGTTTTTCACACAGAGGGTCATTGGGCATTGGAATAGGCTGCCCAGGGAGGTGGTTGATTCCCCTTCCCTGGAGGTGTTTAAGGGATGGGTGGATGAGGTCTTGAGGGACTTGGTTTAGTGTTCGATAGGAATGGTTGGACTCGATGATGCGATGGGTCCCTTCCAACCTGGTTGTTCTATGATTCTATGGCACCGTGAGGGAGTTACAAGATGATCTTGGCACTGCTCTCCCGTATCCATTGGGGTGAACGAAGCTTTATTCAGTGTAAAGACTTGCATCTCCCTTCTTGGCTCCGGGCACTTTGTGCTGCTGCGCGTCCCTCCTGTCGCTGGCGGCGAAAGCAGATGGTCTGTTCACGCTGGCGTGTGCGTCGCTCCGTGGAGGCTCACAGACCCCCTTCGTGGTGGCTGTTGCTTCGGGGCTTGGCTGGAGCCTACAAGGGGGCTGGTTGCCTCAGTGAGCCGTGAGCTGCGTGTTTGGTGTGGAGCAGCCCAGGGAGATGGGAAAGAAGGGCAGGTGGACGGTGTCTGTGTGGCAGGTAGGGCCAGGGTTTGGTAGCGCTGGCAGCCTGTGCGCTCAGCTGGTCCGGCCCTGCGCCTTGGTTCTGACATGGGAATTGTGCTGGCGCTTCAGAGGTGCGACCTTAAAGCCTATCAAGTGCCTTGAGTTGCCCAGAAAAGTAGTGGAGAAGAGGAGGCTGAGAGGAGACCTCATTTCTCTCTACAACTAACCTGAAGGGAGGTTGTGGAGAGGAGGGAGCTGGGCTCTTCTCCCAAGGGACAGGGGACGGGACAAGAGGGAATGGCCTCAAGCTCCGCCAGGGGAGATTTAGGCTGGAGATTAGGAGGAAGTTTTTCACACAGAGGGTCATTGGGCATTGGAATAGGCTGCCCAGGGAGGTGGTTGATTCACCTTCCCTGGAGGTGTTTAAGGCACAGGTAGATGAGGTCCCGAGGGACGTGGTTTAGCGTTTGATAGGAATGGTTGGACTAGAAGATCCGATGGGTCCCTTCCAACCTGGTTGTTCTATGATTCTATGATCCCTGGAGGTGTTCAAAGCCAGGCTGGATGGGCCTTTGAGCCCCTGATCCAGTGGGACGTGTTGGAATTGATTGAGTTTTGAGGTTCCTTCCAAGCCAAACTAATCTATGAGATCCAGGCCTGAGGATGGGCTGCAGACTGCCGAGGTCTCTCCTAAACGAAGCAGAGTGTCCAGGGAGGGTTTGTGCCCCTGAAAGCTGTCAGTCCCTTTGGATCCAGCGTGAGAGGTGCTGAGGGTCAAGGGTTAGTGATTGACGGGAATGGTTGAACTCAATGATCTGGTGAGTCTCTTTCAACCTGGTGATTCTGCGATTCTGCCATAAGTGGTTGTCTTCAGGCTTCTTGACTTGGCTGTCGCTTTGAAGTTGCTTGTTCCTGTCTATAGTAGAACATATTATGCCTTTCAGGTAAGTTTATCTCCAGCAGGAGGTTTGTTAGCTCTGGCAGTGCAGAACCACTGTTGCTTGGTTCGGGAAGTGCTGAATGCTCAGGTGGGGGTGAGGAGGCCCTGGCCCAGGTTGCCCAGAGCAGGGGTGGCTGCCCCATCCCTGGAGGGGTTCAGGGCCAGGCTGGATGGGGCTTGGAGCCCCTGATCCATTGGGAGGTGTCTGGGTGGCACTGACTGGGCTTTGTAGTCCCTTCCAACCCAAACTATTCTATGATTCTTTGATTCTTGACAAGCATCACCAGGTAGATAAAGGAGTGTTAAGGTGACTAAAAGGAAACGTTATGATGTAAAGAAAGGTTGTACCACCACTGGGAGACTTGCAAGAGAAGTGCTGGGGTCTGGTGGCTCATGAAGGTCTCGGTACAAGGGGAGTTAAGGAAGGGCAGATTCCAATCGTCTTATTCCTCTTGCCTGGCAAGAGGAGGAGGAACCTTCCTCTTCTTCCCCCTTCCTTCCTCCTGGCCTCTGTCCACAGGGTGGATGTGTGGAAGGTTTGTGTGGAGGGTGGAATATGCTGCTAAAATTAACCACACCGAGTCACTGGAGGCGGCTGATTCACCTCGGGGTTGGGGACGGCTGAGGGGCTGCAGGAGGCGCGTGTGTGTGTAACCGTGTGTTCTGAGAGCCAGAGAGCAGCAAGCGATGTCGGAGCTGTTTGGTGAAACACCAGGGGCGTTCATGGGCGACCGAGCTCAGTGCTGTCTGATTATTTGGCTGAAACCATTATTAGCTAAATGTCAAAGGAAAGAGGCCTTTCTGACAGTGCTGTGAATTTCTATTATGACTCTTTTTTTTTTTTTTTCTTTCCCCTTGACATGATCATAGAATCATAGAATAGTTTGGGTTGGAAGGGACCTCAAAGCCCATCCAGTCTCACCTCTGCCATGGGCAGGGACGCCTCCCACTGGATCAGGGGCTCCAAGCCCCATCCAGCCTGGCCTGGAACCCCTCCGGGGATGGGGACTCCACCACTGTCCTGGGCAGCCTCTGCCATGCCCAAGAACCCTTTCTCTGAAGGAATGTTTCCTAACATCCAGTCTAAACCTCCCCTGGCACAACTCAAGGCCATTTTCTCTCATTGTACCCCTTGTCACTTGGGAGCAGATCCCAGCACCCACCTCACTCCAACCTCCTTTCCAGGAGCTGCAGAGAGCGATGAGGTCTCCCCTCAGCCTCCTCTTCTCCAGGCTGAACATCCCCAGGGCCCTCAGCCGCTCTCACAACCCCTGTTCTCCAGATCCTTCCCCACCTCCCTTCTCCAGATGTGCTCCAGCCCTTCAAGGTCTTTCTTGTACTGAGTTGCCCTCCTCTGCCCTACACCAGCTAATCCTTAGCTGCATTGTCCATATTCAGCTTTTAACTTTTCCTTGAGTGTTGGTTTCTGAAGCTCTCTACCAAGTTTTGCTTTTTGCACCTCCCACCACCTCTTCAGCTTCTTGTGCTGAGGTGTCCAGCAGAGCCAGGTGCCTCGGAGGGGACGGTGTTTCGGAGGCTGCAGGAATTGCTCCAGACATTGGCTGCAGAGCAGCACAGGCTTTGGTTTTAGGTTTAAATACAACAAATCGCAAGATTTGGCAATCGCTTTCTGGAGTGAAGTCTGGAGAGTGTCAAACTGCAGCTTTTTAGTGGTTCCCCCACTGAGAATCCAGGCTTGCTTGTCCTGCTCACCTCTGATGGATCCTTTGGGGATTGCACACAGCTCCTGGATCAGATGCTGCTGACCTCCAGTGTGGTTCTTTTGGAGCTGCTGTCATTGCCCCTGATCTTGGACACCCTCCTATTTCCCACTGGTCTTCTCCTTCTTCCCTGTGAAATCGAACAGTTTGGATTTCTGTCATAAGGAAACCTCATTTGAATTATTTTTTTTTATTTTTTGAGGGTTCTCATACCTTTGAGCATAGGAAACTCTGGCTTTGCCTATAAAGAGGTTTCTAACATTACCTTGCATGGATTTGCAGCTGTGTAAATGAAGCTTAAACTGCTCTGGTTCTGCTGCTGCTGTGCCCCTCCAAGGTTTTAATTGCTGCTTAACGTTGGTGTTGGGAGCAGCACTGGGATTGCAGGGAGGGCAGTGCTGTGGGTGTGCAGCAGGTTTGAGCCTGTGGTCATGCTCACACCAGTGTGTGTTTTGGAAGAGGAGATGAGCTGAAATATTTTGCTTGCTTTGACCGAGAGCCCAGAATCGTCCTAGAATCACAGAATTGGTTGGGTTGTAAGGGACCTTAAGGCCCATTCAGTTCCAACCCCCTGCCATGGGCAGGGACACCTCCCACAGGATCAGGGGGCTCAAAGCCTCATCCAATTTATGGGCAAGCTCCTGTTTGCTTTGCTCGTTCAGACGTGAGCTGCTTGCCCCAAAGCCCGGGCTGGCGTGGCCAGGAGCGACCACAGTGCTCAGCCTGCCTCTTCAAAGGGCGTTTGATCATCACTAATAACACAGCCCTAGGCTGTGGCAGCAACTTCTCCCTCCAAGAGCTTCCAAGCCAACCTACTTCATGGAATGTATTTTGGGGGAACTGGTTGCCGGTTGACTGAAAGTGGAACTCGCAGAGAAGTTTATTCAGTTGTGAATGTCCCAAAGACTCCAAGAAGGAGATGATTTGGAGCTCCCGGGTTTTCACTTCTCCAGCCGTAAGCTTCTTGAAGTTGTCCCTTCTCAGGGTGGCTGGGTTAGGAGTGGATTGTATTGTAAACAGATCCTTCTGGTGCTGCGTTTCATACTCTACATTTGTGGCCGTAATCAGATTGACAGCTTATCTGGGCTGGATTGTGGCAGCAGAGCTGTGAATACTCAAAGACGTGGTCTGTCTGCGCCGGCTGGGAGGAGGGTAATTTTATCCCAGCTGCTACTTTATCTGAGTAACCTTTTTTTTTCCTTAATTTCTCCTTCAGATTTAGGATACAGCCATTGCTGAGAAGGGCGTCGATTGAGTTTAATTGTGGATTTTGATAAAAGCTACGTGCGTTCCTCTGGAATTTGAGCTCATTTCTGCAAATAAAGAAATGCTCGCTCATCCCCTTTCCCAGAAGAAAGAAAAAGCACCAGTGCCACCTTTTGTAGAGACTGCAAATGCCGTGGGCAGGGAGGCAAACATGGGACTGTCGGGGCCTCTACTAGGTCAGTGCTGCTGAAGGCTGAGCTAGGAGCACCAGCAGGGGAACAGGACCCTCTTGGAAGGTTCTCGGAGTTCTCATAAGTGGTTTCTTAGAAGTGTTTGCATGGGCTTCTTTCCTGGAAGAGTATAAGTTCTTCCAAGGTTTTGCTTGCTACTTGCTGTGGGGCAGCTCACTAAGGCAGGATTCATAAAGTCATAGAATCCTTTGGTTGGAAAGGACGTTTGAGGTCATTGAGTCCAACCACCCCAGTCCACCCCTGAACCAGAACTCTGAGCGATTCATCTGCCCGTCCGTTAAACCCCTCCAGGGATGGGGACACCCCAACTGCCCTGGGCAGCCTCTGTAGGGCTTCATCTCTCTGTCAGTGAAGAAACTTTTCCTAACATCCAATCTAAACCTCCCCTGGCAGAACTTGAGGCTATTCCCTCTCATCCCATCCCTTGTCACTTGGGAGCAGAGCCCAGCACCCACCTCGCCCCAACCTCCTTTCCAGGAGCTGCAGAGAGCGATGAGGTCTCCCCTCAGCCTCCTCTTCTCCAGCCTAAACAGCCTCAGGACCCTCAGCCGCTCCTCAGAAAACTTCATGAGAGGCTTTCTCCCTTCTTAGTAGCAGGGTTTTTTCTGAGGCTGTGACTAATAAAAATCAAATTGGGGTCACTGTTGGCAATCTGACCCTGCCCCACAGTGTGGTGAGTCGGCTTGTTCAGAGTAATTTCAACCCGGTATTGCTTATCACTGAGCACTCCTGGAGCATTTCAGAGTTGTGACTATCATTGTGTAACCCAATACAACCAGTAATTGATAGTCATTACAGCAATTGCCTGCAAAATTTCTCTCAATTTTATTCCAGGTTGAACTCCTTTTCTGCTTGTTGTCAGATGGGCTCCACTTTGAACTTGGGCTGTAAGGACCCTTCCAAACCAAACCATTCCATGATTCTATGACAATGGACCACAGGTTGCCCTTCCCTGTTTCTCCCACCTGGCTTCATCCTTTCACAATCCTGTCTGGGTTTCTCATGTAGGGCACAGGACTGGTTTTTCCACGTGACCTTGCAGTGAGCAGTGCCAGCCTTTCCCTCTGCTTGTTTTTTTAAAGTCAAACACTCATGAAAGGTGTGTGGACGATGCTGCCAGACTGGTTCTGGTGAGCTGCTCCTATAAGCAGTAGTGGAGAGTGATGAGGTCTCCCCTCAGCCTCCTCTTCTCCAGCCTAAACAGCCCCAGGTCCCTCAGCTGCTCCCACAACCCCTGTTCTCCAGACCCTTCCCCAGCTCCGTTCCCTTCTCTGGACATGCTCCAGCCCCTCAAGGTCTTTCTTGGAGTGAGGGGCCCAGAACTGATCCAGGATTCGAGGTTGGCCCTGAACCCCTCCAGGGATGGGGCAGCCACCCCTGCTCTGGGCAACCTGGGCCAGGGCCTCCTCACCCTCACAGCAAAACATTTCTCCCTAAGATATCCTCTCAATCTCCCCTCTTGCAGCTGAAAAATGTTTCCTCTCATCCTGTCCCTGCTCTCTCTGATCCAGAGCCCCTCCCTACCTTTCCTGGTGCTCCTTTCAGTACTAGAGGCTGCTCTAAGGTCTCCCAGAGCCTTCTCTTCTCCAGGCTGAACAACCCCAACTCTCTCAGCCTGTCCTGATACAGGAGGTTCTCCAGCCCTTGCACCATCTCCGTGGCCTCCTCTGGACTTACTCCACCAGCTCTGTGTCCTTCCTGTGCTGAGGATCCAGAGCTGGACAGTGTCCATGTTACAGGTTGGCTGCAGCTGGAGTCCAGGGTTTGTTTTCTGCCTGAATGTCCCTCTGTTAGGTGACGCTGCCAGCAGCCTGGTAGTCTTCTGATTTTTTAATAACGCATTGTAGCTCTGTAGAAAAAAGAGCTGTTGTTCCCTCTGCTCCGATATCCCTTGATGAAATCCCAGCAGTGTTGTGCCAAGTTGGAATCACAGCAGCTTCTGGAAGGGGTTTGTAGCTTGAGGGCTGCTGGGACTGTTCTTCCTTGCTCCTTTTTCCCCCCAAGAAAAAGTAAAAGCAAAGGGAGACGACCTGGTTCTGGGAGCTGCATAATCTGGCAGGACTCAGCTGAGCTGACTGCCGACAGCCCTCTGGAAAATCCATTTAGCAGAGTCCGATAGGAAACTGGGCTCAAGCAAAATGCGCAGGAAGCGAACGGAGCCCAAACCAACAGTTTTTAGAGAACAGAAGCTGTCAAGAGCAGGAAATGGGGAGTGTTTGCTGTGGTGAGGTGCAGGCAACTGCACTGGACTGGGATCCACGTGGCTGCTCCGTGGTTCTACTGTCCTGAGCCAATGTGGTGTGAAATGTGGGGCTGCTGAGGGGCCCTTCTGTGCAGGGAGAGCACGGCTGCACTGAGAGCAAAACTCTTGTAATGGGAAAGTAACGTGCAGTCCCACCTTGGCTTTAAAAGCTGATCAGGACATCATGACTCTCATCACCACTTTTGGCTGCAGAGGGATTTAAAACCCCTTTCAGCACTAGAAGCTGCTCTAAGGTCTCCCCACAGCCTTCACTTCTCCAGGCTGAACCACCCCAACTCTCTCAGCCTGTCCTTGCACGGGAGGTGCTCCAACCCTAAGATCATCTTCGTGACCTCCCTTTTACATGACCATGTTCCTTATTTTTTCCAGGGGAGTGGCAGTTCTTGGCTCCGCTCACTGTGTGCTTGAGGAGGGGAATAACATTTGGATATCCTTGTGGAATTTTTTCCCGTCTGTGCCTGCACACTGGATAGAGCAATGAGCTAACTCTCTCTCGGCTGCTTGAAGCTTCGGGACTACTGTGCTGGCAGGAGCAGAGGGTTAGGGTGTAGAGAGCAGAGGCAAGGTTTGTGGAAGGGAGCTTGTCCTCAAAGGGCCAGGGACATGGCCTCGAGTTGTGCCAGGGGATTGGCTACTAAAACCCATTGCCTCACCAAAAGGGCGTTGAAGCCCTGACAGAGGTTGCCTAGGGCAGTAGTGGAGCCTCCATCTCTGGAGAGGTTCAAAAACCATGTAGATGTGGCATTTTGGGACATGGTTTAGCGGGCATGGTGGGATTGGGTTGATGGTCGGACTGGATGAACTTAGAGGGCTTTCCCAACCCTTACGATTCTTTAAGGAAGATGCTGGAGATCTTGGTGTGCAACTGGGAACTTGCTCTTGGACTTTGTGCTGCACCTCTTCAGGCTCAGTGGAGCCAGTGGAGCAGCCATTCGTTGGACTGGGGGGACAGGCTGGTTGTATGAAACAGAAGGAGAAGCTGCTGACCTGTATGCGAAAGCCTGGACAGGCTGTTCTGGGAGCAGACGGACCTTGTCACAGGAGCAGCTATGTTCGTCACAGGGGACTTTCCATGGAGCAAGACCAGTCATCACAGAGTGTTCAGTATCTTGCAATGCCCTGTCTTCCATAGGTGACCCCCTGGCACATTTTATTGAGTTACTTTCTGTCAGATCAGCTCTGCTATCCTGCGTAGGCTTCCTGCCCCAGTTCTGTGCTCGTCCAGGATGCGGCTGTCCCGTCTCCAGCCCTGATGGCTCTGGCGCTTGGCTCTTCCCCAGGGGTGGCTCCAACCTACATGAAGACACGGCCTTTATGTAAGAAGTACCCTAGCACTACAGCTTTGCATTTTTGATCCGGTGTCTTGCCTGGGAGCTGTGGTTTGGAAGGGTGAGAACAGGTTTCCCATGTCCTTAGAGGAACAAAGGCTGAAAACAAAGCCTTGGATGTTTTGGAGGGTGGAGGAAGAATGCTTTTCAAGTTTCCTTGAACAAAAAGATATGTTTATAGAAGAGGTATCCATAGAGGCCTTTGAGCATTTAGATGGTGACAGGAAATCTGGAACACTTGAGACAAATGCAATTAAATTTGGATAAAAACATTTCAGTGTGACTTATGTTCCTGTTCGTGTTTCTAAACCATCCTTGAAATTTTTTTTTTAAATACGTTTTTATGCTTCAGTGACAACAATTGAGACCTTAGAGCAGCTCCCAGTCCTGAAAGGGGCTGCAGGAAAGCTGGGGAGGGGCTTTTGATCAGAGGGTACGTGGATAGGATTAAGGGGAATGTTTTTCAGCTGAAAGAAGGAGATTGAGATGAGATATTGGGAAGAAATGTTTTCCTGTGAGGTGAGGAGGCCCTGGCCCAGGTTGCCCAGAGCAGGGGTGGCTGCCCCATCCCTGGAGGGGTTCAAGGTCAGGTTGGATGGGGCTTGGAGCCCCTGATCCCGTGATAGGTGTCCCTGTCCATGGCAGGGGTGGCACTGGATGGACTTGGAGGTCCCTTCCAACCCAAACCATTCCAGGTCTCCCCAAAACCTTCTCTTCTCCAGGCTGCGTGACCCAAACTCTCTCAACCTGTCCTTGTATGGGAGATGCTCCAGCCCTCACATAATTTTTGTCTCCTTCTCAGTTCTTGGTTTCAAGTGCTGGGCTGATAGCAGAGGGCACAGCAGTGCTAGAAGCTTCAGGGTTTGAAGTGATAGCGAGGACAGGTCAACCTATGTGGATGCGAGGTTTGGGGTGCACGTGCAGAACAAGTTTTCACCCAGTGACGCTTATGGTGGCCCTTTGAGCAGAGGCTTGTCCAGACCCGGTCTGCCTGCTGGCCTCCTCCTGGAGCTCCTTGAAAGGCTTGGAGGAGCACACAGGAGCCCTGGAGAAGTGCCACCACTTGTGAAATAAATAATGCAGCTTTTGTGCAGCTTGCACACAATTGACTGTTGCTTCTCGCTGTAATGAGATCTGCCCCCTTGAGGGTATTTTAAAGGTTAGTTAATTAGGTGTAATTGTAGCAGAATAGAAACCTGCTCTGAGGTTCTGCCTGCTTTCTGTGGTGCCAGGACCTTTAATAAATTACAGAGTCAGTTCTTATAAACATTGCTGGAGCCTGTGTAATCCTGAGTCATCATACGAGACGTGAACATCGCGAGGTTGGACAAAGTCAAGTGCAAGGTTCTGCACCTGGTGCAGAGGGGGAATGGTTTTCAGCTGCAAGAGGGGAGATTGAGATGAGATCTTGGGAAGAAGTGTTTTGCTGTGAGGCCGGGGAGGCCCTGGCCCAGGCTGCCCAGAGCAGGGGTGGCTACCCCATCCCTGGAGGGGTTCCAGGCCAGGTTGGATGGGGATCCAACTGATCCTGTGGTAGATGTCCCTTCCCATGGCAGGAGTGGGACTGGATGGGCTTTGAGGTCCCTTCCAACCCAACCCATTCTCTGATTCTATTCTGGGATCAGAATTCTTCTCACCCTGCGTGTTTAGGCTGATGAAGCTGCCAAAATAGAGTACTGGAAAGGGTGTTTGTGGCGTTGGGATTGGTGCAGCCATGGTTCAGATTGCAACAGCAGTCTGGGAAATGCGTCGCATGAAGCATTAAGTTGTGCTCACACTGTCGGCACGTTAATGCTCTCTCAGCACCCAGCACGGAGCAGGGATAGATGTGTTCTTAGCCCAGACAAATGCTGCATTAAGGGGGATCAGTTAATTTCAGCTGATCCCGTTGCAACCCATTGATTTGGCGACTGTGCTGTCTGGAGAGATTCGCTGTGTAGGGATGGCTGTGTCTTTGGCGATTTGCACAGCTGCTCCGGTGTTCAGGAAGTTCAGCAGTTCCAGCACATTTGCACATTTCCCAATGATTAAAAAGTACAACTGTTCTGACTTCCGTGACTAGCACTGAAAAAGGTTACGACTTTCCTTGAAAGGATGGATTTAGCCTTCAGAGACAAAGTGGGTTTGTACAAACACCTGAAGATGTTGTCTCGTCCCTTCTGCCCTCCATGTTTAACAGAGATGCTGCATCCACATTTGTGGAACTGCCAGAGATTTTGACGTTTTTTACCTGTTTCTGTTGAGGTGGGATGGCTGCATATTGCTTGAGAGCAGAACTGGGACATATTTCTGCATTACTGTTTTCTCTCTAGAGATAATGGCCTCAAGTTGCACCAGAAGAGGTTTAGACTGGATAGTAGGAAGTGTTGCTTTACCAAAAGAGTGGTGAAGCCCTGGCAGAGGCTGCCTGGGGCTGTGGTGGCATCTCCATCCCTGGAGAGGTTCAAAAGATGTGTGGCTGTGGTACTTTGCAACATGGTTTGGCAGGCACAGTGGTCCTGTCCTTTGCCACCTAAGAGAAGAGCTCAGCACCTGCTCCTCCTCCTACCCGTGTGAGGAAGCTGCAGAGTGCGATGAGGTCTCCCTCCAGTCTCCTTTTCTCCAGGCTGAGCAGACTCAGTGACTTCAGCCGCTCCTCACACTCTTCCTCTCCAAATCCAACCCTGTGCCCTCCTCTGGATGCTCTCCAGCACCTTTAGATCCTTTTAATTCTCTAGCACCCAGAACTGCACCCAGTAAGAAGTGGAGGGGACTGGTGGGGGTTTGTAGGAAGGGACTGTGTTGGTGTCAGGTGCTCAAGGTGTCTCTGTTCTTGTTTCCCTGCTCCTTAGCGCAGCTACACTCCCTCTGAGCCATGTGGTGTGATGGTCGGTCCCTGCCTCGCGGCCTGCTGACAACCAAACCTTTGTGCCGCGAGGGCTCGTGTGCACAGCGGCAGAGGGGCCGGTAACCAGAGCCAGCCAGGATGTCTGTGGCTGACCACATATTTTCTCTGCTTACCACAACCTCGCTGCTGGAATGCCTGCCCGAGGTGGGGTACCCAACCCACCCTTGCGCTGAGGAGTCGCTCTCAAAGCTCCAGTCTGAGTGCCTCTGTGCTGCTTTTTGGGTTAAACCTTTGCCTCACTGTAGTTTTTAATAGTGCCAGGAGATGAAGGAAGCCTTCTGGCAGGCTTAGGGGTTGCAAGGAGGGTGTCAGCTGGCCAGTGCAACCCTCCCTTCCTTCCGAGATCAATACATAAAGCAAGCACAGTGAGTATATTGCTTTACAGAATTCATCTGCTACTTGCTGGAGATGTGGAGCATCAATAAGGTAAAGAGAAAAGGCCTAGAGCTGCCTTTTTCTCCTCTAGGCTGCTTAACAGGGCCGCTCGCAGCTGGGGAATCCCTCGCCTGCCTGGAAAACTTCCATTGTGTGGCTGCCAAGCCTTTGTGTTGAATTGAGTTTGGAGTTGTCACCATTGGCTGAGCTGAGGCTCCAAATCACTGAACTGCCGTCACTGCGTCAAAGCAGCAGAGCTCTCTTTGTGCCCTGCTTGGTGGGGAAGCTGTTAACAAGCGAGGGCAGCAGGACAGCCTGGGGCAGCTCTGTGTACTCAGAGGGCGCTCGGTGGGAGAGGGCTCTTGGAGGAGGGTGGTGGTAGCAGCAAGTCTGGTTGTCTTCGGAAGGTGAAACATCCTGACTGCAAGTAGAGCTCCTGAAAACAGAACTGCACCTGGCTCTGGGCAATCCCAAGCACAACTACAGGCTGGATGGAGAACGCGTTGGGAGCTGCCCTGAGGGAAAGGACTTGGGGTGCTGAGGGAGGAGAAGCTCAACGTGAGCCAGCAGCTTATGCTGGTAGCCCAGAAACCGCGTCCTGGGCAGCATCCAGACCAGTGGGACCAGCAGGGCCAGGGAGGGGACTCTGTCCCTCTGCTCTGCTATGGTGAGACCCACCTGGAGCCCTGAGTCCAGTTCTGGATTTCTTAGCACAGGAAGGACACGGAGCTGTTGGAGTGAGTCCAGAGGAGGCTACAGAGATGATCTGAGGGCTGGAGAACCTCCTGTACAATTCCTGAGAGAATTTGGGTTGTTCAGCCTGGAGAAGAGAAGGCTGTGAGTAGACTTCAGAGCAGCTTCCAGTGCCTGAAAGAGGCTTCAGGAAAGCTGGGGAGGGGCTCTGGATCATAGGATGAGAGGAAACGTTTTCCAGCTGCAAGAAGGGAGATTGAGATGAGATCTTGGGAAGAAATGTTTTACTGTGAGGGTGAGGAGGCCCTGGCCCAGGTTGCCCAGAGCAGGGGTGGCTGCCCCATCCCTGGAGGGGTTCAGGGCCAGGCTGGATGGGGCTTGGAGCCCCTGATCCAGTGGGAGGTGTCCCTGCTCAAGGGAACTGGATGAGCTTTGGGGTCCCTTCCAACCCAAACCATTCTGTGATTCTTGCTCTATTGCTGAGATGCCAGATGACTTCCCTCTCCAATGATCTTTTCTTTCCTTGTCCCTTACCCAGATAAATCTACGGGCTCATGCCTGGAGCTCGTGCCGGTTTGGTCTGGGCCGTGCCCCATCGCTTGCGCAGGGCAGAGCCCCTTTGGCAGCTCTCACCACCCATTCTGCTTCTGCCTGCTTTTTCTCAGATTATGGCAGATTGACTTCAAGGAGTTTAAACCTCTCACTTTCCACTGGGATTTAAATCAGCTATTTAAGCCTCATCCTCTTTGCCTCTTTAATGCTCTGCATTTCTAGCTGCTCTTTCTACCAGAAGAATTTGTAACCAGCTGCAAACACACACATTAAGCAAAACCTTTATTTTGAGTATTTCTTGCTGACTAAAGGCAGGAAACCTTGCTGTGACTGTGGTTTATACCTGCCTGGTTTTAGTTTAATGTTTCAGTTTGGCAGTGTTAACTTTCGCTTTTTTGCTAATAGCAGTGGGGTGCTGACTGCTCCACTCCTGCACATTAGTCTTCAGCTAAAACCAACAAATTTGGGACTTCACAACTGCTCAGGTTTGCTAATATGCAGCAGTTTGAGCCAGAATGCTCGGGGTTTTTCCCAACCGAGTTAATAGGGTGGGGTTCGTACCTAGTCATCAAAATGAAGAAAAGCAGAAAACAGGCAGGTACAACCTGAGACGTGGGAGGAGTCGGTGGTGGTTCCCCATATGGGCAGCTCAGTGCCGTGGCAGCTCAGATGAGAAGATGATTATGGCTCCTGGGAGGTTGGGGGTATTGGAATTACACTAAGGGCCTTTGGGTATCCTTCGTGGTCTTAGAATCATGGGATGGTTTGGATTGGAAGGGACCTCAAAGCCCATCCTGTCCCACCCCTGCATGGGCAGGGACATCTCCCACTGGATCAGAGGCTCCAAGCCCCATCCAGCCTGGCCTGGAACCCCTCCAGGGATGGGGCAGCCACCCCTGCTCTGGGCAACCTGGGCCAGGGCCTCACCACCTTCATCGTGAAGAATTTCTTCCTAATGTCTAATGTACATCTTCCCCTTTCCAATTTCAAGCTATTTCCCCTTGTCCTATCATTTCATACCCTTGGGAAAATTCCCTCCTCAGCTTTCCTGGAGCCCCTTTCAGGGCTGGAAGGTCACTCTGAGGTCTCCACGGAGCCTTCTCTTCTCCAGGCTGAACAACCCCAACTCTCTCAGCCTGTCCTCATAGCAGAGCTGCTCCAGCCCTCGGATCAGTATTGTTGTCTCCACTGGACTTGCTCCAACAGTTTCATGTTCTTCTATGTTGTTGTACTCTGTCTTGAGTAGCGTTTGCAGCTCCGGCCTTCAGAAAGGATGGAGGGGCTGGAGAGGGAAGAGGAAACGTGGTTAACTTGGCCAACAAACATGGTTAATTCAACAGTGGCTGCTGTGCAGGAGGAAGGTGGGCAGGGTGGGACCTCCTGGAGGAGCAAATGGTCCAGAAAAATCGCTCTCGCGCTTTGCCACGTCTTTCAGTGACCGAACTGGGAGGGCAGTTGGTAAAACAGCAGAACAATAGGTGCAGGAGTGTTAAAAGAAAGCAGGTCATGGGCTGCTGGAGCTGAGTTGGTTATGCATTCAGACACTCGTGGGCAGTCTGGGACCTGGGCAGGGTTGTTCCCCCAGCATCACTGGCTCTGTGGCTGCGTGTACCTGCTGGTGAAGTTTCATAAAACATTTCCCCTTGTTTTATCCCTGCCCGTGGCCTAAATTAAATACATGGTTGGCATATTTGCATAAACGAAATACTTGTTCAGCTGCTCTCTCTTGCACAAGCACTGGTGTGGGAGAGGTGCCTTGCTGGGGTGTTGGCACAGGGCTGGACCCCAGCCCTGGTCTGGAGGAGCTGCCTGCACTGCAGCAGCACTGTCAGCAGCCCTGCCACCTGTCCCAGGTGTCAGTGTGGCTGCAGCTTTATGGAATTATACTCGAGAGTGTGTCATGCTGGAGCAAGTCCCATCTGAGGACAGACTGAGAGAGTTGCGGTTGTTCAGCCTGGAGAAGGGGAGGATTCAGGGAGACCTTAGAGCATCTTCCAGTACTGAAAGGGGCTCCAGGAAAGCTGGGGAGGCTCTGAGTCAAGGACGGCAGAGAGTGGACGAGGTTTTCAGCTGCAAGATGGGAGATTGAGGTTGAGATCTTGGGAAGAAATGTTTTGTTGTGAGGGGAGCAAGGTCCTGGCCCAGGTTGCCCAGAGCAGAGGTGGCTGCCCCATCCCTGAAGGGGTTCAAGGGCAGATTGGATGGGGCTTGGAGCCCCTGACCCAGTGGGAGGTGTCCCTTCCCATGGCAGGGGTGGCACTGGATGATCCTTAAGGTCCCTTCCAACACAAACCATCCCCTGATTCGATGATAATCACTGACAGACTTATCAAGTCTGATTAGATGTCACTTGCATTTCTGTTATCTCTATACATAGATAACAAATTAGGTACAGCTTTTGAACTCAAAGAAGCTGCCAGATGCGTTAACTGGAACAGACACATTCCTTAGAGTTGTTATTGCTCTAAAATATGATTGTTTAACACACAAGAAGCCTGACTCATCCAAGTCAATGTGTGCTGTGTGAGTTCAGCAGTTTTGTTATCTGTCTGCCAAAAACGTGCCCCAGAAAACTGGAAAAGGCACTTGTTTTGTCTTCTGGTTCAGGACGGAGAGAGCTGTCGGCAGGCAAGCCTGTGCCATGCCAGGGCTTGGGGGGTTTCTCTTGTGAGAAGGTGGTAGAGGCACAACTGAGTGTTTATGATCTGGAGTCAGCAGGAAGGTGGCATGTCTGAAACAGAGACATCTCCTGCGTCCTTCATCGTGCTCAAAACTGTGTTGGATGTGCAGGTGATCCTGTCACAGATGGGATTTTCCTGTGTGAACACATACCTGGGTTCAAGAAAAACAAAACTAAGAAAGCAAACCAAACCCCACCCTGCTGCTTAATGAGTTTCTGAGCAGCACGATGGGCTCCGTTATCCTCTTCACCCTGAGATGTGATGTCTTAGATGTGAGGTCTTACGATAAGAGGAAATGAACTCAAGTTTCAAGTTGTGCCAGGGGAGGTTTGGATTGGGTATTGGGAAAAAAATTCTTTACAGGCAGAGTGGTGAAGCCCTGGCAGAGGCTGCCCAGGGCTGCGGTGGAGTCTCCAACCTGGAAGGGTTCAAAAAACAGGTGGCTGTGGCACCTGGGGACATGATTCAGCAAACACGTTGGTGTTTTCTATGAGGTTTCCTGCTGTGGAAGTAGAGGTTTGGTGATTCACCAGCTTTTTCCCCAAGAGCAAACCTGAGCGAGTTGAAAGGCAACTGGTTGTGTTTAGGAGAGCTGAGCGAATCCACCGCTGGCGACTGCCTGAAGGCTCCATGTTGTGCGTCAGCTCTGGAGGAGGAGGAGAGCCTGGTGTGTTTGGCATGGCGAGGGCAGGGGTGTCAGCAGCCTCTGGGGACACAGCTGATTGTGCAAGTCCCTCTTTTGCCTCTCACACCCTCCTTCCTCCTGGGCTGCTTGTGAGGTGAAGGATGGGACTCCAAAACACACAAGGGTGTGTTTCAGCTAGTGGCAGCCTGGAAGGCAGCGACCAGGTGCACCTTTTCGAAGGCCTTGTGGGGACCACGAGGAAGGACTTCAGTTTGGCCCTCAAACTGGAGCCTGTTCTGTTTCAAGAGCCCAAATTAGCGTCGCTAGTGTGCCTTGCTCCACATGTGTGCCTGCTCCAGCACCCGCATCCTAATCCTTGTTAGCTGACGTGATTCTTTCCCCCTCGGGCATTGTCTAATTGTGAAAATGCTTCAATTATATGGCCTTAATTTGTAACATGGCGTAGTTCATTATCACCAAATCCTCTTAATTTGGGCCTCCTACTGGGCAGCCCATTACTGAGTGTTCCCAGTTCGGAGAAGGACCTCTTTAAAAAACATGAAAAGAAACAAATCCCTGGCAAAGACAGTCCACGTCACAAGAAACGCTGCCCTAGCTGATGTTTCAAGACTAGGCAATAGTTTCAGGACCAGCTCAGTTCCATTTAACCTGTCTGTACTGGTTACTTACTTCTCTTCAAGTAGAATATGTGCTGTCTTTCAAGGAAGAAATGTTTTGCTGTGAGGGTGAGGAGGCCCTGGCCCAGGCTGCTCAGAGCAGGGGTGGCTGCCCCATCCCTGGAGGGTTCCAGGCCAGGCTGGATGGGGCTTGGAGCCCCTAATCCATGGGAGGTGTCCATTGCAGGGGTGGCACTGGATGAGGTCCCTTCCAACCCAAACCATTCCATGATTCTATGAGAACGGCCACGCTTTGGTGTCAGCTTAAGAAATTCACTGTCATTGCCTCAAATCTTGTAGGTAGGTAAAACATGTTACGAGGTGTTTCTCTGATGGAAGATGCTGTTTCACCAGCAGGCAGTAACACGGCTTTTGTGGTTGCAGGTAAAGGACCTAACAAAGTACCTTGATCCGAGCGGGCTTGGAGTCATCAGCTTTGAAGATTTCCATCGGGGGATCAGAGCTATCAAAAATGGAGGTGAGTCTGTGGCTGTGCTGGAGATGGCAGGTTTAACACCACAGAGGTTAACCGAGCTGAGAAGTCTTGGTGAAAACAAGCTGGGTTGGTTTTCTGACTGTCATGACTGTGGAGGGTGATGGGGCGAGGTTGGGTGCGTTGAATAATGGAGTTGAAAAAGGTGGTCTGGCCATTGTGGTGGTGCTGGTTGCATGTTTTACCGTTTATCAGGAGTGTTTCTTCCTAAATGTACACCGGAAACAAAAGCCATCAAGGGAAAAATCCTTTCTGATGTGATGTCACACATTCTGGGGGGGATTTTCTGCTCTAACTCTTGGCTGATGCGCTGCTGGGTAGGTCTGTCTGCAACCACCGAACATCTGAGTGCTGGGAGCTAAATGCATTTGCCTGGACACCGGCTGCTTGGAGGAGCAACGTGCTCTGGCGATTTCTAGCAAGAAACACATGAAATAAGAGCTCTGAACTCACTGACTGGTAGATAATCTTTAAACAGGGCTGTGATAGCCGCTGTGCTGATCTTGATGGGCTTGCTGGAGTACATCCAGAGCAAGAGCTTGATAACATGTGAAGTACCTTGCTGGCTGGTTAGCATTTGAGCTGCTTTGCTGAAGAAAAGATGGTGTTTATTCAATTTGGGACTCATCTCTAGTGTGAGAGTTTGAGGGTCATCTTGGGACAAGCATGTTGTTAAGGACGAGGTGTGAAACGTGGCGGAGGCCTCGTGCTGAGCAGCCATAATGATAAATGTGCCAATTCACGACCTTCCAGTACCTGAAGGGGCTAGAAGAAAGCTGGGGAGGGACTGTTCACAAAGGGATAGGAGGAGGGGCAATGGGGAGAAACTGGAGAGGGGCAGATTTAGACTAGACTTAAGGAAGAATTTCTTCGAGAATGGTGAGACCCTGGCCCAGGCTGCCCAGAGCAGGGGTGGCTGCCCCATCCCTGGAGGGGTTCAAGCCAGGCTGGATGGGGCCTTGGGCAGCCTGATCTAGTGGGAGGTGTCCCTGCCCATGGCAGGGGTGGAACTGGATTATATTCCAACCCCAACTATTCCATGATTCTAATAAGAGTTATTGGATCTGCAGTCAATCACCTGTGTTCATGGCAATGCTTGTCTTAATCTTCAGTGTTGCTTTCATGCAGCAATGAACACACATTGTGTTGTTAGCCCCACTGAGTGTGCTTCTGGGCAATGATATGAGCACGGATGTGAAAATACCAGCGATTCCTACACAAACCATGATGTTTCGTGCACAGAGAACCCTCAAAGTATAAGCAAGGTCTGTTTTTTCCATTTGTTATCCATTCCTCCTTGTGTATTCTCTCCCACTGCAGCTTATGTGTGCTCAGGACTGTGGTGTTTCATGGCAGTTGGAAGTTTTGGTGGCTGGTGAAGCCTGACGGTGCAGTTGCTTCCTAGTTCTCATCATGCAGGAGGAAATGCAGCATCTTATTAATTTGTAATAACTTGCTATCGGAGTCGGGTGTGTTTGTGAAAGCTCTGGCTTGTATTTCTTATCAATAATTCATTGTTCTGGTATTGTGTCGTATTAATTGAATGGAAAAAAGGAGATACAGACAAAGCTTTTAGGTTCCCTGTTTATTAAATTTGAAAGAGATTGATAGATGCTTCTTGCAGTGGTTAAGAAAGGCAGAGATCTCTAACACTGTGTAGCATTAAACAGGTGTATAAGAATCATGGAATAGTTTGGGTTGGAAAGGACCTCAAAGCCCACCCAGTCCCAACCCTGCCACGAACAGGGACACCTCCCACTGGATCGGGGGCTCCAAGCCCCATCCAGCCTGGCCTGGAACCCCTCCAGGGATGGGGCAGCCACCCCTGCTCTGGGAACCTGGGCCAAGGCCTCCTCACCCTCACAGCAAAACATTTCTTCCCAAGATCTCATCTCAATCTCCTCTCTTGCAGCTGAAAACCATTCTCCTCCTCCTGTCCCTGTCCTCCCTGATCCAGAGCCCCTCCCCAGCTTTCCTGTAGTTGAAAGTACTGGAAGCTGCTCTGAGAAACCAGTATCAGGTGCAGAGAGGGTCCCTTCGAGTCTTTACCAGCTGAGCAGTTGCTTGCATTGAAGTAATCTTGAGGATCTTGAGGGGTTATTTCTGAAGGTGCTCCTCTCTTCTCTCCCTCTCCTCTTTCTCTTGGACGCTCTCTGTAGGAGGGTAGCTGTGATTTTACTGGTGTTCTTACGGTCAAGCTTGGCAAACCAGAGGTGCAGTTACAAAACCAGCAGAACTTGCATTGTCAGCTTCTTTTCTTACAACTGCTGTCGTGTCCAGTTGGCTTTTGCATCCAGGGAGGATATAGAACTCCTCTCTCCTAGTCCTGTGCCAGCTGTTTGAGGTGTGTTCCCACTGGCTGAGGAACATACTGCTCTAGCACTCCTCCAGCCTGCCTCTGTCTTCAGTGCGAAGCATTGCACCCTTTAACAGCACTGAAAGCCACGATGCCACCTCTGTGCTGCCACGGAACAGTTCTGATCTCTCTGCTGCTGTGATCTTCTGTCTGTCCAGGTAATGTGGACTTTGTCGGGAGAGAGTGGAAAGAGTTGCATGCAACAAAAGAGATTTAATGAGAATCTCCAACCTGTTGTGGTTCCCTTCTCAAAGAGAGGGCTCCAGCTACATTCTCATCTCCAGCTTCCCGTGGGCCTGGGATCCATGGGGCACTACCTGGTCTCAGGACTGTGCTTGTTCACCCTGGAGAAGAGAAGGCTATGGGGAGACCTTAGAGCAGCTTCCAATGCTGAAGGGGGCTCCAGGAAATCTGGGAAGGGCTCTTGGTCAAGGAGGGCAGGGATAGGATGAGGGGGAGTGGTTTTCAGCTGAAAGAGAGGAGATTGAGATGTAGGGAAGAAATATTCTCCTGTGAGGGTGGGGAGGTCCTGGCACAGGTTGCCCAGGGAAGTTGTTGCTGCCCCATCCCTGGAGGGGTTCCAGGCCAGGTTGGATGGGGTTGGAGCCTCTGATCCAGTAGGAGGTGTCCCTGCCCATGGCAGGGGTGGGACTGGATGGGCTTTGAGGTCCCTTAAACCCAAACCATTCCATGATTCTGTCACCTGTCTCCTCCAGGTAAGACCCTGGGCTCTGTGCAGGTACCCTCCTGCACGCAAGGGAATTGCTGTTGATGTTGGTCAGACGCCGGCTGTGTTGGGCAGGGGAAGGCACATTCCTAGAGCATGTGGTCCCTTCCATCCCTTTTGCCCTGGCTTCTGCTCCCTGAACAAAGGGGCCCCTGTGCACTGAGAAATAGCTGTGTTCATGTGCTCAGAGGAGGTCCAGAAGGTGTAAATAGTCAGACCTTTCTTTTCAAATGCGTCAACTAAAAGCTGTTTGGATTTGGGAAGATGGAAAATACAACTCCAAAGGCAATAACTGAGCTCTTCTTAGCCATCAGGCTGCTGGCAGGGGCAAGTGCAGAGCAGGACTTGGGGGGACCCCTAGCAGTGCCGGCTTCAGGGGTGGCAGGTTCAGGAGTGTTGTGCTGAAGGAACAAGCTGTGGTTCACTGGAGATACCCTGTGGGGCTGAACAAGAGGTGCTCAGCAGGAGGAGTGTGTCCAGCTTGCCAAAGGCGTTTGGTGGAGTGGTTTGGACTGGACTGGTTGATCTGGATGATCTTAGAGGGCTTTTCCAGCTGTAACAATTCTGGGATTCTAAGGGCCCCATTCCCATGGCCTCAGCATCTCGGAGACATCTCTGGATCTGACAGTGGTTAGGTGCCACCTCTGTGATCGAGGCTCTGGGTGCCCAGGAACCACTCAGTGCCTGTAGGAGTCTGCTCAATAGCACGTGGTGGCTCTGGAATAACTTCAGGATACCTGGACTGGCTGCTGCCCTGGTGACCAGGATCAACTCTGGCTCCACAGAGCATTCGGAGGCGCAGAGCACGTTGGATATCTGGCTCCATCTGGTAACACAAACCACTGTTTGGTTTGTGTGTAGGTTTTTCCCCTCTGTAGGATCTGCATTGCAGATGGATTTTGCTACACAAAATGAATGCTTTCCTTGCATGGGGATAATTCCAAAAGTCAAAGCTTACATTCCCTTACATTAGCATCTCCAGTGGTCTCTCTTCCAGATCGATGCTGGAAATACAGTAATATCTGAACAGGCTGCAGCTGATATCTTCACATACTTTCTCCATGAGGGTACCCAGGACCAGTTTAATATTCGAGGCGTTTGCTTTTTAAAAGGAAAGGCTTCGGTGAAGCTTAGCAGATGGAAGGAGAGCTCGTGTGCACATTTGACTAAACTCGGTGAGTATCTGGCACTGGAACGAGCTCTTCCTACGTTCTCATCAGATCTGCTGATCTCTCTATTCCTGCAGCATTGCTGCGGTGAAGGCTTCCCTGCTGCTCTTGCCTCTTCCTAACCCCGGCCAAACCATCCCTGCTTAGGGAGGCGGCTCACTTGATGGCTGAAGGTAGGACCGATGCCTCTTTGTGCACAGCTGTTGCTCAGGGAGCAGGGGCTGGCAGGAGTGGGAAATCAAGGTTGATTCGTGAGCAAGAAAACCACCAAAATTGCTCTGATTATGTATTTTTTAGCATTGCACCTTGCTCTGCTCTGGTGTATCTGGATGTACTGCATGTGCTGCTTGTTGGGATAAGGAGTTTATAAAGATGAGGGCTAATTCTGCCCCTGGAAGGAGTGAAGACTTGAATGTAATTTTAGAATTTATATGTATACCTGAAAAAAAAAACCCAAATCCTTGCACTGTTCTTTGTAGATCAGAGTTCTCCTCACCCCTGTAGGGCAGAGGGAGGCTTGTAGCACTGTTTGCTCTGCTTGTTGAATTCAGAGTCCATGTGCTCATCATGGAATCGTAGAATTACCAGGTTGAAAAAGACCTCTGAGACCCTTTCTGTGAGGGACAGAAGCAGCCGAGCCCTTCTGGGAAGCACTGAGCTTGGTTTTACTCTTGAGGCAATGGTGCTTAAACAGTGGTCTTGGAACCCTCTGGGTCTGCCCATGAGAAGGTGTGAGGGTTGGTTATGGGGCCTGTGTGACTCTCCCTGCTGGCAGGGGATGGGGGATGAGGAGCGTACGTGCTGGCCTGTGGTGCAGGTGAGCTGCCTCGGCGGTACCCTGAGGTCTCTCTCCATCCCTCTCCTACAGAGGAGTCTCCAGCTGGAGAGGGCCAGGTGTATCCGCAGTGCAGAGGCACCTTCTCCTGAAAGGCTGAGGACGTGAGGGGATTCAGGGTGGGATGGAGGTGTCCTCTGCACAAACAAATGAAAACTGAAGGGGTGTGAGTCAAGCACAGTTTCAACTGAGACCCCTACCTGCAGTGCTGGGACCAGCTCTGGAACCCTCAGCACAGGAAGGACATGGAGCTGTTGGAGCGAGTCCAGAGGAGGCCATGGAGATGATCCAAGGGCTGGAGCAGCTCCCCTAAAAGGCAAGGCTAGGGGAGTTGGGGTTGTTCAGCCTGGAGAAGAAAAAGCTCCAGAGGGACCTTAGAGCAGCACCAAAAGGGGCTCCAGAAAAACTGGGGAGGAGATTTTTCATAGGGTCTGTAGCAACAGGGCAAGAGGAATGCTTTTAAAATGAAAGAAGGGAGGCTCAGCCTGGATCCAAGGAGGAAATGGTTTACGCTGCAGGTGGTGAAACACCAGCATAGGCTGCCCAGAGAGGCAGGAGATGCCCCATCCCTGGAAACATTCAAGGTCAGGGGGAACCTGGTGGAGTGGGAGATGCCCCAACTCACTGGGAAGGGATAGGCCTGGATGGGCTTTAAAGATCCCTTCCCACCCAAACCAGTCTGTGGTTCGTGTCTAGAGGCTGCTGCTAGGTGAGGGGAGGATACAGGAGAAAACCCTAGGCTAGTGACACTGCAGCGTTTGTTCTCTTCCTCCAGCCCTTATCACACTATTTCTTTGGAGAAGAAAAGTTGGTCTTCTACTTCCAGGAGCCCCAAAATGCTACACAGTGTGTGCAGCTGCCAGCCCAGCCTCAACGGAGCTGCATTCTCTGCTGTCTGTCTATAGCAGAATCCTTTGTTATCACAGCTCAGACAAGGAGAGAGCAGGAGCACTTGGAGTGGACAGTTGCTCCTCAGCTCTGAAACCCTCATTGCTGAGCTTTGGACAGTGGTGAGCAGAACCATGTGACTCACATTACCCTCAAGCTTTTATTTCTGCTGTGATATGAGAGTCATGGAATGGTTTGGGTTGGAAGGGACCTCAAAGCCCATCCAGTCCCACCACCCTGTCATAAGCAGGGACACCTCCCACTGGATCAGGGGCTCCAAACCCCATCCAGCCTGGCCTTGAACCCTTCCAGGGCTCTGGGCAACCTGGGCCAGGGCCTCCCCACCCTCACAGTAAATACACTAAGAATATGCTAAATAATATGCTAGGGAAAGGACGGGGATGCGGATGGGGCGGGCACTTCTGGCTCACTACGACTTTGTGGTTTGCATTTCTCTTTTAATTTACGTAAACAATTGAGTTTATTCATTCCTGGAACTTGGCAGCAGGGTGAAGGGTTACATCAGGGCCGGGGCTGGCGCGCTCCGTACACGCCAGGCTGGAGCAGGGAGCACAGCTTCCCAAAAAGCAGCCTGGCAGATGACAGGCTGCATTGACCTACTTTCCGGAGAAGCGCAGAAGTGTTGGAGAAACTGTGTCCACAGGGCTTCTCGTAGCTCCGGGATGGGAACAGCAGGGAATCACTCAAACGTGCTGCCACAAAGCTGCTGCTAAGGGTCAGCAGCCCCCGGGGGCCATGGGAAGGGGAGGTTGGTAGGAGTGTCTCTCCTGTTTTGAGAATAGAAATCTCTAAAATAGAATCTCGGCATGGGGAAGGACCTGAAAGTCCATCCATCCAGTTCGGCCTCCCTGCCACAGGCAGGGACACCTCCCACTGCATCAGGGACTCAAAGCCCCATCCAGCCTGTCCTGGAACACCTCCAGGGATGGGGCAGCCACCCCTGGGACGCCAGGGCCTCCCCACCCTCACAGCAAAACATTTCTTCCCAAGGTCTCATCTCATTCTCTCCTCTTCCAGGTGAAAACCATTCCCTCTTATCCTGTCCCTGCCCTCCCTGATCCAGAGCCTCTCCCCAGCTTTCCTGAAGCCCCTTTCAGCACTGGAAGCTGCTCTGAGGTCTCCCTGCAGCCTTTTCTTCTCCAGGCTGAACAACCCCAGCTCTCCCAGCCTGTCCTTATACAGGAGGTGCTCCAACCGTCAGATCATCTCCCTGACCTCCTCTGGACTTGCTCCAACAACTCCATGTCCTCCCTGTGCTGAGGACTCCAGAACTGGACGCAGGCTCCAGGTGAGGTCTCACAGAGCGGAGCAGAGGGGCAGAATCCCTCCCTGGCCCTGCTGGTCCCTCCTGCTTTGGATGCAGCCCAGGATGCAGTTGGCTTTTTGGGCTGCAGGTGTACATTGCTGGCTCATGTTGAGCTGCTTCTCCCCAGCATCCCAAGTCCTTCTCTTCAGGGCTGCTCCATCCATTCTCTGCCCAGGTTTGCTTTCTTTTTGAATAGTTTGAATGTATGTGCCAGAGAAATCTTACTGCATCCTATCACTGTCATGGAGTGGAACAGGCTGCAGGTCCAAAATACATGCGTAACCCAAGGGAAATGTGGTTCCTGGTACTGCAAAGCTGTCCTTTTTTCACCCTGACATCACAGCTGTGATGAAGTGAAGAACGCTTGTGGTTGCCCCTGGGACCTTTGGACCATTATCCAAGCCTGGTCAGGGCAAGCTGGGGGGAGTTTAAATTGCAAATCAAAGGCTTAAGATTTACACCCAAAAGAACACTGATTTTTCTGGTGAGTGAGATAAAAAAAATACTACAGGGACCCCCTGTTTTCATGGGGAAACAGTATGAAAAGAGAGTTGGAGCGATTCTGAGCATACTCTTCTATGGAGATGCTGTCTAAAAAGGAAACAAAGACAACTGCTATTGGAAAATAGGCATTTCTCATCCTCCATCTGCTGTCTCACTATTTCTCCATCGTGTGTTTTATTTGCTGTGCAGGGAGTGGGCTGGTTTGCTCCATACCTGTTGCCACGAGTGCTTTTGGGAGACCAGGCTCACCTGTGGTTTGGGGAGTGTGGGGGAAGAGGCTGGGCTGGTGCCTCCAGGTCAGGGTGGGGGGTGGTTTCGGTCCTCCTTGGTTTTGATTTCTCAGGTTTGGATGGTAGCTCTGGAGTGAGGATTATTTTTAAGCTGAACCCGGGAAGCTGGGGAAGGTCTCCTCCATCCTCCCCAGCTATGTTTGGGCAGAGATCAAGTAGGGTTGACTTCTTGAGTGCAGGTAAAGCAGAGCAAGTAGTCCATCACCTTGCCTGGCACCATCAGGCAAGCTGGAGCTGTCAGATCATTTATCCTTAGGAATCCAGTCAATCTGGTGTTACTAATGAAGGGATAATTACTCACCTATGTCTTTGCTCCTGCTGAGCTCTGTCACGGCCTGGAGGCTTGTGACTGTGCCATGAGTGTTCCCTTGTGAGGCCTTGACAGATTGATGTGGTGAAGCTGTTGTTCTAAGCCTTTCCTGATCTCTCCGTAGACAGCAGAGGCTGCTCTGCTTGTGATGTGGCTTTGTTGGGAAATTGGTCCTAATTGCAGAGTCACTGGTTGGACTGTGATGGGTGAGCAGCAGGAGGGCTGGCTCTGCTGGGCACCCCCAGCATGGAGACAAACTGCAATCCTGACTAATTACAGCTCACGGCATCTCAATCCCATTCTGGTTGTACCAAGTGATGTCTCCTCCTGCGTCAGTGCTTTTGTCCACGGGACATCTTTCTTCTTAATGATCATAGAATTGTAGAATGGCTGGGTAGGAGGGAACCTCAAAGCCCATCCAGTTCCACTCCCTGCGATGGGCAAGGACACCTCCCACTGGATCTGGGTCTCAAAACTCCATCCAGTCTGGCCTTGAACACTTCCAGGGATGGAGCAGCCACCACTGCTCTGGGCAGCCTGGGCCAGGGCCTCCCCAACCTCACAAGAACCTGGTGCTGGCTTTATCCTGCAGTGGTGAACAACTCGTGGCTGCTGGAGCTTTGGTGAAAGCACAGCACCCTGAGCTGCCTCTGGAAACAGAGGCTTCCCTTCTGTTTCCTTTTTGGGTGCAAGATCCCTCTGGATACCTCTTTTTCTGGTGCTTGCTGTGTGTCTTTTGCCACCTCCTTCTCCAGTCATGTGCCCAGCGGAGGAGCTCTGTTTATATCAGTTGTCCTCTCAAGCCAATTGTAACTGCGTTTGACCTTTTTTTTGGGGGGGGATTGTTTTGTTATGTGGCATTCATGCAGGTTCCTGGCCTTATTCCTGTGTTGAATAACTCAGGTCTGTTTGCTGCACACAATCCAGACTGTTTGAATCGCTTCGAGTTTGTGGCTGTGTGGCTTGCGGCAGCGCGTAGTGTGTGTTGGCAGATGACTTAAATACTTCTGAAAGGCTGTTTTTCTAGGTCATTCCTCTATGAAACCGATAAAACTGGCTCTGTTTCTGACCTGTGTGTCACTCCTCTACCCACAGCTCCTCAGTCAAGGTGCCTTTTTACTGAAATCCTGTCTTCTCAAAGCAGGTTTTAGAATCTATTTCAGGAGCCTTCTGCACCCTGGGACTTCTGTCCCCGTAGCTCTATGCTCTCTTGTGTTTCTTCAAAAGCTCAAGTTACTCCTGCACACCCAGGCCCTTCTGAGGCACAGTGATCCTCCTGTCAGCACAAGGAGACCTTGGAGGGCACATCTCTGGTCGCTGCAAGAGCTCAGCCTTCACCCTTCCAAAGAGCCCAGGACCTTGTTCTCAAGCTGCACTTGTGCCGTTCCTGCAGAAGGAATCTCGGTGGAGCTGGCTGTGTCTGCTGTAGGTGGTGCCGCTCTTTGGAGCGTTGCCAGTAGCTCTAGAGGCTCAGTGGATGTGGACTGGAGGTTGCTCTTGGCTTGCAGTTGGCATGGAAGATGAAAACAAATACTCCATCAGCGGGAGAGCAGGCAGATGTCTTTGGACAGAGATGGTCCTTGTTAGAAGCTTCACACAGCAGTGACTGGAGTATGATTTTTGAAACGATGGGAGGGATGAGGGCATAGAATCATGGAATGGTTTGAGTTGGAACGGACCTCAAAACCCATCCAGTCCCACCCCTGCCCTGGGCAGGGACACCTCCCACGGGATCAGGGGCTCCAAGCCCCATCCAACCTGCCCTTGAACCCCTCCAGGGATGGGGCAGCCACCTCTGCTCGGGGCAACCTGGGCCAGGACCTTACCCTCCTCACAACAAAACATTTCTTCTTAAGATCTCATCTTAGTCTCCCCTCTTGCAGCTGAAAACTGTCACCCCTCATCCTATCCCTGCCCTCTCTGACTGAGAGCCCCTTACCAGCTTTTCTGGAGCCCTTTTCAGCATTGGAAGCTGCTCTAAGGTCTCCCCAGAGCCTTCTCTTCTCCAGGCTGAACAACCCAACTCTCTCAGCCTATCCTCGTACAGGAGGTTCTCCAGCTCTCAGATCATCTCTGTGTCCTCCTCTGGCCTCGCTCCAACAGCTCCATCTCCTTTCTGTGCTGAGGGCTCCAGAGCTGAGTGCAGGGATCCAGGTGGGTCTCAGCAGAGCAGAGCTGAGGGGATAGAGGTGGCTCCGAGTGTGCTGTGCACATTGACCATTAAAGAAAAGTAAGATGTTGGGTGAAATCAGGGGTGAGTGTAAGCTAAAGTACTTTATGGTGCGAGGGTCATGGAGATGGGGGTGTGAAGGAGACCAGAGCATCAGCTGGGAGTTGGCTTTGAGTTCTAAGGGGGAGAATGGAGGGAATATGAGTGTTTGTGCTCTCCGTGTGCCTCTGGAGCAATGTTGTACAGTACTTCTGCTGGTGGCCCAGGCCCATCCTACCCTGTTAAATATGTGGCAGGGAGAACAGCTACCAGAGCCTCCAGCTCTCACACCACATGCCTCTTCCTGCACCTGCAGGATGGTGCTCTTCACACCAGGAGTGTGCTGTTGAGCAGCAAAAGTCTCTTTGTCAGGGGGTTGGCTCTTTTGAGAGGAATTTGGAAGCTCAGCGCAGCCTATTGTGCTGCAAGGCTGGCAGGCAGGCTCTCCATGGCAACTCTCCCTGTACACAAAGCACCATATGGCATTTCCAGAGGGAGGGGGGAATGCATGGAGCAGCAAAGTCAACCTTTCTTTGTGGTGCTGTTTGCTCTCTGACGTGGAGCGTGTGGTCTCCTGGACATGGCTTCTGCTGGACATGCCACCAGAAACAGGGCAGGTGGCCTCTCAGATGATCTTCCCTTGCAAAGTAGAGCTTGCTGTGAAGAAAAACCCTCCCTGCACAGAGACCCTCCTCTTTGTGCTGTGTGCTGTGCTGATAGAAGGAGCAACCGGTCTCACATTTGCCCCCACACCGAGAAGCACCTGAAGAGCTGGGAAAGTTCTAGGGGCACTGGGTCTGGGCAAGGGCTGCGCAGGAGGCAGCTGGTAGCAGGAGCTGCTTGTGCGTTGTCTACCCACGCTTCACACCCGTGTTTCCAAAGGGAGCTGGAAGCCTTCACTTGACTGCAATTCCTCCCTTTTCAAGTCTCTTTGGGAGGAATGAGCTGCATAAATATCTTTATTTGTGTCTGTATTAAAAGAGGAAGCTTTTGTGTGTCCATTTAGAATGGGAGGGAGAAAATAATGCTTGGATAAGCCAAAAGGAGCAGCCTGTGCCTGGCTGTGCTGCGTTTTGGGTGCTGTGGAGTGCCACCAGCAGCACTGGGGATGGCCTTGCAGGGTGAGCACTGGGAAGCCTGGTTGGGTTGCCTGGCAGAGGTGCAACTTCAGGCAGCTGGAGGCACCACCAGCTGCCCAGCACTCGGCTGTTTGGCTGGAGCCTGCCCACCATTGGCTCGGGGGTTCGGATGTGCTGCAGATAAGGCATTTGTGCTGTGCTAGGGCATGCTCGGAGGCTCTGGAGAGCAGAGCTGTCAGCAGGTGGGACATGCTGCTGGGAGATCCAGGGCACTGGATCAGGGCTCTGTGCCTGCAGCGTGTGCCCAGAGAGCTGACCTGGCCCTTTGGATGCTCTCTGGAGGTGGACATGGCCTATATGCCTTGTTGTCTGCACAAGGTGGGGCTGACCGCCCTCTCTGTTTTGGAATTGTGAGGGGGTTTGCCTCTCAGGAGCACTGCTCGGTTTTCCCAGAAGATTCCTCCCTGATGTCAGCAAGGATACTTGCAGATCTTGAGACAGAGGCCAATCCAGGTGAATCCAAGCAAGGTGGAATATATGTTCTTAGAAGGGTTGGAAGGGACCTCAAAACCCATCCAGTGCCACCCCTGCCCTGGGCAGGGACACCTCTCGCTGGATCAGGGGCTCCAGGCTCCATCCAACCTGTCCTGGAACCCCTCCAGGGATGGGGCAGCCACCCCTGCTCTGGGCTCCCCACCCTCAAAGCAAAACATTCCCCAAGATCACATCTCAATTTCCCATCTTTCAGCTGAAAACCATTCCCACTCATCCTGTCCCTGCCCTCCCTGATCCAGAGCCCCTCCCCAGCTTTCCCGGAGCCCCTTTCAGTGCTGCAAGTTGCTGTAAGGTCAGTGGGAAAACTTCTGCTTGTGAGCTCAGCCCCGTGGTGGAGCTGTGCAGGTGGAGTCAGGGTAACAGTTGAGCAGAGGAAGAATATTTCTTTAAGCTACATTAGTGCTAAACCCATTAAAGAGGTGGCCTGAGGCTGCCTGGCCCTGAGGAACCTACCCGGGCAGTAGCATCTTCATGTGCATCTGCCAGGCAGGAGCACAGCTCCTACCAGTGCTGCTGCCCTTTGCCGTGGGCAGGGAGAGCCGCAGGGGTATTGAAGTCATAAATTGTGAACAAGAGCACCTGTTGTCTGATGGAGCTGTAACCCCACCGTGTGCTTGCTGTAGAGCACAGCATCTTATGCTGCCTTCTGGAAAAGCAGTAGGGCTTACGCCTGGTTTTGAGTTACAGTCTAACCCCTGGGAGCTTCAGACCTGGGTTAGGTGAAGGCTCATTTCTTGGTTCCCCCAACTCCATGGGCTGCTGCTACCCCTCAGGTTGGTGGCTCCCACATCTTCCAGGGCCTGGACTGTGTTTGTGTTTAATGGGCTGTGAAGGAGACACTGGGGAGGGTGTTTGGGTGTGAGGGCTGTTGCTACAAGCTTGATTTCTTACTCTGTCCTGTGCCCTAATGCTTTGACTTCATACTAGATGTACAGATCTGTCAGTGAACAATGGTCTTTGATAGAGATGGACCCAAAGCACGAGCTCTGGCTGCAACTACCTAAGGGTTGTACCCTCTGAGGGGAGGCTGCAGCCCAACGTCGTGTGACTGAGGAGCCCCTTTGGCTTGAATTGCAGCCTGGTTGAATCGGCCAGGCTGCCAGCCTCCTGGGAAGCCACCAGCGTGAAGGACGCAGAAAGCAGACCCTGCTTTGTAGCTCTACTCTCGTCATCTGCCTCGGAAAGCCGTAAAGGGAAAGCCTGTCCCTCTCCAAATCCAGGCGGTTGCCGAGCTTCCCTAGGAGCATTGGCATAACGATTCCCTCTGCCTGGCCAACTTCATCAACATCAGACAAACCTAGTGCCGCAACGCTCGCAGCTCCGAGGCGTGTGGGTTTGAGCCTGCTATTTATTTTGGGACTGCAGGAGCTGATCTTGATTTGGTGTTTCCAGCCTGTGATCTAGGTCGTGTGCTGGATCGGGCATTAGCTCTTGCTTGAGAGAGCACTGGGAATGTTATGCTCTCTTCCTCGGTTGAAGGGCTCGGAGAAATGCTGCTCCGCTCCACTGCAGATTGGTGTTTAGGTGGTGGGAGGAGGAATTTGTTTTAAGAAAGCCCCTTGCAAGCCTCCCGTTTTCCTGTCCCCCTGCGAGGATGGCTCCTGATGCGTCTGGCCACGGGAGGAGCAGGAGATGATAAAAGCTTTGGTGCAGGCTGCTTTCTCTGCGGTTCCCATGGTAGTTGGCTGTCACACATAGATCTAATGTATTCCCTGCCCACAGCAGGATTAGAGCCTTCTGGGAGAAGAATAAGAGGATGCAGAAAATGGAGATAGGGAAGAAACCAGGATAAGGAACGGAGACCTTGGCAGGGTAGGGATGAATCCCAGTGCCTGCACCATTGGAGCAGCAAGGGCCCTCGTGGGACCTCTGCCAGGGAGCAGCTGTTCTGGTGGCCTCGCACCTGAGGTGGTGGTGGGACACCTGGAAGCAGAGATCCTTTCTGAAAGCTGAAGGCACCGGTGTGTGTGCAAAAGGAAGTTCTTGTCCTCCTTCTGTTATGTCCTCTAGACCTGTTCTTTGCTTGAGGATGCGCGTTTCCCTTTTGGTGATGCTCTTTCTCTTTCCTTTGCTGCTGCAGATCCTGACAGCCAACTGTATGATATGGGATATACCCCCGAGGAGGACGCCCCGGCCTGTCCTGATGAGTTTGATGACTTCGTCACGTTTGAGGCAAGTATGAGCGTTGGTTACCTCCTGCAAACATCAGCCCTGGTCGGTGGGATACTTGAGCTGGGGGCTTAGCTGGGGGGGGAAGAGATTTGCTGTGACAGGCTGCAGGGTTGCTGAATGTGTGGTAAAGACAAATCCTTGACGTTGTGGGTGAGTGGCCCAAAGCATTTGGGGCTGTTTAAGTTAAAATTGGTGTTGGAGCAAAACCCTACAGCTAGTGCTGTGTATGCAGAATGGTGCCCTGGGTGAAGAGGGGGGGCGTCCTTTTTGTGGTGAAACATCAGCAGCGTGGGAAGGGTGCCTGCTGCTGTCATCTTTGTCTGGTTGCTGAAGTGTCTGTTTGGAGAGCCTGACTCTGATTTTGAGATGTCCCGACCAGCAGACTCACTGAGGGGCACGGCGGAGCAGGGCGTTGGCACTCACCGCTGTTTGGCCAATAAAAGGCAGAGCAGAAGGCAGAAACGTAGCTTATTTTTCTCTCTTGGGTTTGATCAAAAGTGCTTGTCTTACATGGGGTTTGCCTTGTTTGCCCACTCAAGTTATGGGCTCCATCCCTCCATCCCTGCCTCCCCTCTGCATTCCTAAGCACAGGAGCATATTGCAGTGACCTCTGTGCCTCCTCTTCCCGGCTAGAAAGGAGGCTGCTACTGCAGGATCTGCTGTCCATGGCTGTTGGCTTCCCGCCTTTGGTTGGTAGGTGTTCTCAGGTCCTGCTCCGTGCCTTCCAGCCTGGAGCAGAAGGTGCTACAGGTGCCTTCAGAGCAGAGGACTGGCTGGCTCTGGTCCTACATGGAGATTCTATGTTTCCTTCTGCTTTTCCTTTCCCGAAGGTCAGGCTGGATGGGGCTTGGAGTCCCTGATCCAGTGGGAGATGTCCCTGCGCATGGCAGGGGTGGAACTGGATGAGCTTTGAGGTCCCTTCCAATCCAAACTGTTCTATGATTCTGTGGTTTGTTGGTCTCCGTTCTCCATCATCAGTGGGCTCACAGTGTTACCCCTGAGTGAGTCACTCATTCCCTTAGGACCACTTGGGTGAACACAACTTGAGGAGTGTGTGATCCTGGGTTCCTCCCACAGAAAGCATTCAAGGCAGGAAGAATATTAGCTTCTTTTTCCTTTTCGAAAGGTAGTTGTAAAGCCAAATAGCTGCGTAGAAGGAAGGCAGGAAGGGGAGATGGGGTTTCATATCATTCCTCCATGTGGTCTAAGGTCACAAATGTGCCTTTTAGCCACTGGACTGAGCAGTTTTGAGGCTGCTGCAGTCTGCCTGGCAGTGCTTGTGCAGGCAAAGGCTTTCACTTCTTGCTCCTCAGGCCTCACCAAGGGACAATCTCCTCGAGATGCAGAGCAGGGATGTTTTCTGAGGGCTAATTGAACACATATGAGCTCTGTCAGGGCTGCAAGCTGTTCTGGGCAGGAATACCAACAAGCCAGGTGTGTGCCCCACTGGGATGAAATAATTCTGTTGCTGGGCCAACATTTTCTTGAAACGACAAAGTGACCCCTAGGAAAGAAGGTGATGAATCCTAAAATTTCCTTTTCAGAAAGATATAAATAGATTCTTCTGTTGAATTCAGGGGAATCAGCTAATGATCAGGGCTCTGCCGGTGTCTCCGTTTAATGTGCCAGGGAAGAATTACCCTTGTTGTCTTGGATACTTGATTCGAAGTAATTTTCAGCCTGCCAGGATTTTGTAGAGGTTCAGCAAATGAGAGCGAGATTGAGAAATACCACTTAGCACTGTGAGTGTAAAAATAAATCGGTGTCTTGGGGCGTATGGTTTTTGTTCTCGTTCAGCTGAGCAGCGAGCTCCCAATGAGCATTTTATTCCACACGTCCCGTGGTGCTGCACCTTGGAGAGCTTGAGCTGGCTCAGGGAAGGGGGAAGAGAGAAGCCATCTACAAAGCAACCTACTGGAAACAGCAGAGGTGTGTTTTGTACCAGCCCCGGGTGCCACCCAGCCTGGCAGAGCTGTCAGGGCGAGGGGCTCCCCGGCCATTCTTCTTCAGGAGGAAGGAAAGGGTAAAGCAGAGAGTGGAACAAATGGCCGTGGGTAGCATCCAGAGCAGTGGGACCAGCAGGGAGGGAGGGGACTCTGCTCCGCTCTGCTGAGACCTCACTTGGAGCCCTGCGTCCAGTTCTGGAGTCCTCAGCCCAGGAAGGACATGGAGCTGTTGGAGTGAGTCCAGAGGAGGCCACGGATCAGGGAGTGGAGGGATAGAATCATAGAACAACCAGGTTGGAAGGGACCCATCGGATCTTCTAGTCCAACCATTCCTATCAAACACTAAACCAAGTCCCTCAAGACCTCATCCACCCGTCCCTTAAACACCTCCAGGGAAGGTGACTCAACCACCTCCCTGGGCAGCCTATTCCAATGCCCAATGACCCTCTGTGTGAAAAACTTGCTCCTAATCTCCAGCCTAAATCTCCCCTGGTGGAGCTTGAGGCCATTCCCTCTTGTCCTGTCCCCTGTCCTTTGGGAGAAGAGCCCAGCTCCCTCCTCTCTACAACCTCCTTTCAAGTAGTTGTAGAGAGTAATGAGGTCTCCTCTCAGCCTCCTCTTCTCCAGGATAAACACCCCCAGCTCTCTCAGATGCTCCTCATAGGGCCTGTTCTCCAGCCCCTTCACCAGCTTTGTGGCTTTTTTCTGGACTTGCTCCAGAAAGCAAGGGGATAGGATAAGGGGAATGGTTTTAAGCTGCAAGAGGGGAAAACCCTGTTTTCCCCCAGGCTGGGCTAGCACAGCTTTGCTGCTGACTGACTGACTGGTAGGTAGGAGTTATTGTCACCTCCTAGGAAGCTTGTGACTCAGTCCTGAGGTACACGCACACGATGCCCAACAGGAAAGGTGAATTTGGAGTTGGCTTTCTCCGTGCCCTCTGTGCCTTGCCCTGGGACAAGGGTGCTCTGCCCCATCTCCTGGGAAGGGATAAGCACTGCAGAGCAGAAAGGCCGCAAGAATTCCGTGTGCTGCTGGGAGTGAGCGTGGAATCATGAAATGGTTTGGGTCAGAAGGGACCCTGAAGATCATCCCGTTCCAGATGGGCTGGAGGAGACGCTGGCCGTGAGAACGATAGATAGCACAAGTGCTGGGTTTAGCCAGGGGGCCCTGGGATGGCAGGATTGCAGAAAGACCCTTTTGGAGCCCAGCAGCCGGAATGCCTGCGGCTGAGAGCATGGAGGCAGCAGGACAGGTGAAGCTGTGCAGTGCTGGGTGCCTTCCGCAGGGCTGTTGCCATCTGCTGGGCAACTGCTGTGGCTCCTCTCCATACAGCCAGGAAAATGCATCCTCCTGAGCCAGGCCCAGCCACCAGAGGAGTGTTTTGCTTGCCCAGAAGCACAGCGGCACTAAGCCAGCGTGAACACGGGCACAAGCATCACCCACAAGGCTTGTCCACTCCGGTGAAAGGCTCAGAAGCAACTTGTACAGCACAGCAGGAGTGGATCTGGGGGGGAAATCATTGAATCATGGAGTGGTTTGGGTAAGAAGGGACCTTGAAGCTCATACAATTCCACACCCCTGGCTGTTAATTCACCTTCCCTGGAGGGGTTTAAGGGATGGGTAGATGAGGTCCTGAGGGACATGGTTTAGTGTTTGATAGGAATGGTTGGACCTGATGATCCGATGAGTCTCTTCCAACCTGGTTGTTCTACGATTCTATGATTCTATGTCTGTTGTTCTCCCTGTCCCTTGGGGAAGAAAGCACATGGAGCCCTGAGCAACATCACCATTGTCCCCAAACCCTTTGTGCTCTTCTGTGTAGCTCCCCATCCGTTTCACACTCGCAGAGCACATTTCTGCAGCAAACAAGTGAACAGTCGATATTATCTTTGCCTTGATTTGGCTCAAGGAAGTACAATAATCAAATTACTAAATCTGCGGGACTGATTCAGTAATTTGATTTGAAAATCAGTCCATGATGATCACTTGGTAACAATAAGCCTGAAAATACCAGGGAAATTAATATTAGAATCATAGAATCATAGAATATGAGGAGACCTCATTACTCTCTACAAGTACCTGAAAGGTGGTTGTGGAGAGGAGGGAGCTGGGCTCTTCTCCCAAGGGACAGGGGACAGGACAAGAGGGAATGGCCTCAAGCTCCGCCAGGGTAGGTTTAGGCTGGAGATTAGGAGGAAGTTTTTCACACAGAGGGTCATTGGGCATTGGAATAGGCTGCCCAGGGAGGTGGTTGATTCCCCTTCCCTGGAGGTGTTTAAGACACGGGTGGATGAGGTCTTGAGGGACTTGGTTTAGTGTTAGATAGGAATGGTTGGACTAGAAGATCCGATGGGTCCCTTCCAACCTGGTTGTTCTGTGATTCTGTGATTCTGTAATAGTTTGGGTTGGAAGCAAACAGAAGCCTGTCCAGTCCTACCCCTGCCCTGGGCAGGGCCACCTCCCACAGGATCAGGGGCTCTGGGCCCCATCCAGGCTGACCTGGAACCCCTCCAGGGATGGGGCAGCCACCCCTGCTCTGGGCAGCCTGGGCCTCCTCATCCTCATCGTGAAGAAATTCCTTCTTACATCCAGTCTAAACCTGCCCCTCTCCAGTTTATCCCCATTCCCCTCACCTTATCCCCACAAGCCTTTGTGAACAGTCCCTCCCCAGCTTTCCTGTAGCCCCTTCAGGTACTGGAGGGTCACAATGAGGTCTCCTCAGAGCCTTCTCTTCTCCAGGCTGAACAACCCCAACTCTCTCAGCCTGTCCTACGGGAGGTGTTCCAGCCCTCGGATCGTCCTTGTAGCCTCCTCTGGACCTGCTCCAACAGCTCCATCTTCTTCTTATGTTCTAGAACTAGACACAATACTCCAGAAAAGGTCTCACAAGAGAGGAATAGAGGGGTAGAATCCCCTCCCTCCCTGCAGACCGCACTGCTTTGGATGCAGCCCAGGAGGTGGTTGGCCTTCTGGGCTGCCAGCGCCTTCTGTGTGTATATTCATGTATCATTACTGCTTAGAGAAGAGGATGGGAGAGCAAACAGGGCACAAATGTCCCTGAAGGGGGAATCATAATTCAGGCTTATGGTGAGAAATTTCTTTGCTGGTCGGAAAAGATCCCAGATGGAATGTTTGCATTGCACAAAAAAAGCTGGAAGGAGTCTTTAAAGGAAAGACCTTGAAGCCTTATCTTAAGCCGCAAGCGCAGTGCGTGGGACTGAGAAACGTGGGAGCTGGACTGCAGGAGCCCAGATGCAGGGAGAAGGTGAGCCAAGCAGCTCTGGGAGCAGAGGCGTCTCAGTAAGAGCAGGAAAGGAGAACTGGCAGTGGTTGGGGTTGCCTAATTAGCTCTGCTGTCAGGACATCTGAGTTTGATGGAATCGTGGAATGGTTTGGGTTGGAAGGGACCTCAACGTTTATCCAGTTCCACCCTCTGCTGTCAGCAGGGACACCTCCCACTGGATTAGGGTGTTCAAAGCACCATCCAACCTGGCCTGGAACCCCTCCAGGGATGGGGCAGCCACCACTGGGCCACCTGGGCCTCCCCACCCTCACAGCAAAACATTTCTTCCCAAGATCTCATCTCAATCTCCCCTCTTGCAGCTGAAAACCATTCCCACTCATCCTATCTGTGTACTCTCTGATCAAGAGCCCCTCCCCAGCTTTCCTGGAGCCCCTTTCAGTACTGGAAGCTGCTCTAAGGTCTATGTGGGGCCTTTTCTGCTCCAGGCTGCACAACCCCAACTCTTTCAGCCTGTCCTCATACAGGAGGTACTCCAGCCCTTGCATCCCCTCTGTGGCCTCCTCTGAACCCATTCCAACAGCTCCATATCCTTCTAATGTTGAGGATTTCAGAACTGGACACAGTCTCCAGGTGGGTCTCACCAGAATGGAGCAGAGGGGCAGGATCCCCTCCCTCACTCAGCTGACTGCGCTTTTTCAGACGCAGCTCAGGACATGGTTTGGTTTTCTAATCCACAATCACCCATTGCCAGTCCTTGCAGCAGTGGTTGGCATTCACTGAGGTCTTGCAGCACACACAGAGGTGTGACCTGCTCGGTCGTGTAGGAGTCTGGATGGAGTCAGGAGCAGAGCTCGGGTTAAAGCATAACCCCCCCCTGCTGCCATGCTCCTTACCAGAAGTCCTTGTTTTTCTTGGACCTGGCTCAGAAGGTCAATTGGTTATCGAGGCATGAGACGCTTCCAGTCAGTGTTGCTGAGTTGCAGGTTCTGCTTGGGGCACTATCTCTCAGGAAGGATGTGGCCCAGAGGAGAATGTGGATAACCCGGAGAAAACGAGAAAATGTGATTTGTGAAGGTAATGGGGAGGAAATGAGTTTGTTTGTGCTGGACAGATACAACTCGGGGACTCTGAGGTTTGAAGTCTGTGAAGTCTCTGTAGAGAGGAAACAGAGAAAACCCTCAAAACCCTCCTTAGAGGAGCCTTTTGGTGCTTAGAGGGGCTACAGCAACGCTGGGGAGGGGCTCTGGAGTGTGGGGGTAAGATGAGGGGGAATGGTTTTAAGTTGAAAGAGGGGAGATGGAGATGAGATCTTGGGGAGAAATGTTTTGCTGTGTGGGTGAGGAGGCCCTGGCCCAGGCTGCCCAGAGCAGGGGTGGCTGCCCCATCCCTGGAGGGGTTCAAGGCCAGGTTGGACGGGGCTGGGAGCCCCTGATGCAGTGGGAGGTGTCCCTGCCCAGGGCAGAGGTGGGACCGGATGGGCTTTGAGGTCCCTTCCAACCCAAACCATTTAATGATTCTGTGATTCTATAAACTGCTAGGTAGAGGACTTGGGCAGTGGTCGGGTTGGTGTGTTTGTAAACTCGGTTATCACAGCTGACCGAAGCACCAGCCCTTCTTTTGAGAGCAGTGTTGTCATCATGGAACACAAATTGCCGTTTGAGTCACCCCAACAGTGACTGTTATTGCTTATCAGCAGCAAAGTACTCCTGATCTCTTCCCTTAGCCCTGTTTATTTTTCTCTCTGTGGCTATAAGGAAGGAATTGGTCATTTAGTGCTTAAACATTCACCATAACCATCAGGAAGGATGAGATAAGCCTTGGAAGCCTCTATAGGTCCTCTTCCAAATGAACCTTTTTTAATTGGTGATGGTTTCCTGGGAAGAGAAGGTGCGTGCACCTGGAGCTGGGCTGGCCGTGCGTGGGACTTCCAAGTTGTGCTTTTATTTTGGTGTCTGCATCACCAGGAGGGCAGCAGTCCCACGGCAGGGAGGGCGCGTTAGCTCGCTGCTCCTTATCAGGAGGTCGGGAACAAAGGGCGCTCTGTTCGGGACCGGCGCTCAGTCGGTAAGCCTTGCGCCCAGCGGCTCCCAGACTTTGCTTCCCTCCTGCCTTGCAGAAGCAGCCGGCAGCTCCTGGCAGCGCGTGCTCCTAGGGCTGGATTTGACTTGGTTGAGGAGGCGATGTGTCCGCAGGTGGGTTTGGAGTATGAACATGGAATGAAGAAGGATTTGGTTTCCTGAGGGAGGAGATCTCTGGCCTGGTGACTGCTCTCGGCCCTGGAGGTGCTGGGAAGAGGCAGGTTGGGCGTCCACCTGGCTTGCCTTCTCGCTCTTTCCTTACCGAGGATGTCGGCATGTGTAGCATATCCAGAATGATCTTCCCGTAGACCATGGGATGGTGTCTTCACCCTCCTATTTGTCTGGTTGTTCCTGGGGGAGCTGGGCTGGGAGGGATGGTGCCTGCAGGCTTCCATGGTGCTGAGGACGATCTGCGAGATCTGGGGGCTTACAAGTTGTTCTTTGGGTTGTGATTTTTGGGTGAGTCTTTGGGGTTTGCTGACAGCACAGCTCTCTTGCCCAGCCTCACCGGCTGTTATCGAGTGTGGCAGCCTTGAAACCTGATTTCAGGGGCTGAGATGTGAAAGGAGCAGCTAAGAGAGCTGGGGTTGTTTATCCTGGAGAAGAGGAGGCTGAGAGGAGACCTCATTGCTCTCTACAACTACCTGAAGGGAGGTTGTAGAGAGGAGGGAGCTGGGTTCTTCTCCCAAGGGGCAGGGGACAGGACAAGAGGGAATGGCCTCAAGCTCCACCAGGGGAGATTTAGGCTGGAGATTAGGAGCAAGTTTTTCACGCAGAGGGTCATTGGGCATTGGAATAGTCTGCCCAGGGAGGGGGTTGATTCACCTTCCCTGGAGGTGTTTAAGGGACGGGTGGATGAGGTCTTGAGGGACTTGGTTTAGTGTTTGATAGGAATGGTTGGACTAGAAGATCCAATGGGTCCCTTCCAACCTGGTTGTTCTATGATTCTATGAAAGGGGAGTTGCCTTCAGCCTAGGCTGAGCATGGGTTCCCTGGTGTCTCTGAAAAGCAGGCATTGCCCCAGAACACGGAAAGAGGCAAGTACCGTGGCCAAGAAGCCAGTGCTGTGCTGCTGGTGGCAGCCAGTGGGATCACTTGGTGACCTGATGAGTTTCTGTCTGCTGAGTTTCTGTCTGCTGGTATCAGTGGCTGAGCTGCTGTGGAGTGTTTGAGGGCTTTGGGGTGGTTGCATTAACACAGACTCAGGTGGGACTATGTACACAGCTTTACCTCCCTTCTCCTGCCTTTAAACTGGTTTAGAGTGTGGTTATAACCGGCATAAGGATGCTGCAGCACCATCAGCTCACTCAGCCCAGCTACCTTTGTGGGATGCTGCACCCACCAGGTGAGATAGAATCATAGAATCATAGAACAACCAGGTTGGAAGAGACCCACCAGATCATCAAGTCCAACCATAAGCTGAGTGATCAGCTAAACACTTTGCCTTTACACTGCTAGAGGTAGAATAAATACAGGTGAGACACAGTTGCTTCCCTGCCTCATTTCTGAGGTATAAACAAGCAACCAGGCTGTGGGATAACCAGTCTCTTCCACTGCGTATTCTGTATTTCGCATACACTGACAAAGCTACAAGATGCTCTTCCTCTTCTCTGTTCTGCCTGTCTTGCAGCCTCCACATAGGTTTCTGGGTGTTTGCAAGGCTGGAATGTTGGACACCCAACATTCCCAGCCTGGCACGGGGGCCTGGCCACAGCCAGCGAGGGTGTCCTTGGAGAGCGGTTGTGTGGCCAGTCCCTCTCCCTCATCTCCCCTGTGTTCAATCAGCACTGGTGTTCATCATCAATACCTCGTGCTAACTGGGAAAACAGCTTTGTTTTTCCTTTTCTTCTCCCTCTTGAGGGTCAGGGTGTTTGTGTCCAAGGGCAGCAGAGAGTCAGGATGCTGGGATGACTCCAGGCATGAGCAGGGAACAAGCCCTGCAGAAAATGCCCGGGAGGAACCTCCCTGGGAGCCGGACTTTACCCTCTGTTCCATGGCAACGCCTTAACGATACTTGGGCTGAAGCTTTTGTCCCTCACAGATCAAAGTTTCACTTGTCCCTGCCCAGACATTGCAGGTGACTCCCAAGAGTTGCTTCCTCCTCTTGTCCTCAGTTTTTTGTCATTCTGGGATTCTGCTCCGCTCTGTTGAGACCCAACCTGAGGCCCTGTGTCCAGTTCTGGAGTCCTCAGCACAGGAAGGACACGGAGCTGTTGGAGCGAGTCCAGAGGAGGCCACGGAGATGATCTGAGGTCTGGAGCACCTCCTGTATGAGGACAGGCTGAGAGAGTTGGGGTTGTTCAGCCTGGAGAAGAGAAGGCTCTGAGGAGACCTTAGAGCAGCTTCTAGTGCTGAAAGGGGCTCCAGGAAAGCTGAGGAGGGGCTCTGGATCAGGGGACAGGACGAGGGGGAAGGGTTTTCAGCTGCAAGAAGGGAGATTGATATGAGCTCTTAGGGAGAAATGTTTTCCTCTGAGGGTAACCACCCCCTTCTGAACATGATCCGGAGGCTCCTGGCAGTCCCCTGGGCACTTGCAGCCTGGCCTGGCTGTTCCAAGCCCCCTGACGTCTTCAAGTGCATCTGGAGGGGGGTTAATCTGATCTACTTTCTACCTGCTGACAGAAAAGCAAACCTGGCTGAATAAGAGTTGGGTCTGAAGGGTCTGCACACAAACCAGCAGCTTGTGAGGCCATCAGGAAGAGCTTTCTGAAACCTGCACCTGCACCTTTGCCCAGGGCACTGGGGCTTGGTTGGGTTTGCTTTGCTCTGTCAGGCGTTAGGTGATGTTTTACCAAGGCCCCTCGGGTTCTCTATCTCCTTTTTGCATCTTTTCCTGAGGTTTAGTTACTTAATCTGTGATGAAATGTAAAGCAAAGTTCTCCACGCTGGTGCACAGGAGAAGGACTTTGTTTATGGTTCCAGCTGTCTCTGAACTTGTTGACTGCGTAGGTTTAAGTTTAATAGAGCTCTTGGGTTAGAAATCTCATCTGCACAGGTATTGAAGTAGGAAAACATTTCTCCTTTGATAAATACGAAGAAAGTTTGCAAATTGTGTAAGAGGTTATCTTAAAAAAGAACTGGCTGCACATCCCAGGAGCTGCTGCTGGACGGTGGTTGATGTGCAGCGCGGTGGCTCCTTCGAGTTCTAAGGTCTGTGCTTTTACCAGCATTCCCCATAGGTGAGATCATAGAGTCCTGGAGTGGTTTGGGTTGGAAGGAACCTTAAAGCCCATGAGTCCCACCCCTGCCATGGGCAGGGACACCTCCCACTGGATCAGGGGCTCCAAGCCCCATCCAGCCTGGCCTGGAACCCCTCCAGGGATGGGGCAGCCACCCCTGCTCTGGGCAACCTGGGCCAGGGCCTCCTCACCCTCACGGCAAAACATTTCTCCCTAAGATCTCATCTCAGTCTCTCAGCTTAAAACCATTCTCCCCTGTCCTATCTCGACAGTCCCTGATCCAGAGTCCCTCCCGAGCTTTCTTGGAGCCCCTTTCAGCACTGGAAGCTGCTCTAAGGTCTCCCTACAGCCTTCTCTCCTCCAGGCTGCACAACCCCAACTCTCTCAGCCCATTCTCATACAGGTGGTGCTGCAGCCCTCGCATCATCTTGGTTTAGTGTTTGATAGGAATGGTTGGACTAGAAGATCCGATGGGTCCCTTCCAACCTGATTGTTCTATGATTCGATGATCTATGTGGCCTCCTTTTCCTCAGGGCTGCTCTCCAGCCTCTCTCTCTCCAGATTGTGTGGACGTCCAGGGTTGCTGTGTCCCATGTGCAGATGCCCACAGCAGCAGTTTACTTCCCGGTGCATGTTTTGTCCTGCTCTGCAATGAAACGAGGATGCTACACGATTTTATTTTTTCCCTTTCGTGTTTTTAACAGGCAAATGAGGTGACTGACAGTGCTTACATGGGCTCAGAGAGCACGTACAGCGAGTGTGAAACCTTCACGGATGAAGACACCAGCACCTTAGTACATCACGAGATGCACGACGAAGTAGAAACAGACAGTGCCATCGACTCCACTGTGCACTCAGAGTTCACAGACCCCATCGAGGAGCCCGAGCATGGGTGAGTGGGGACAGCCAGGAGCAGTGGTTAGCTTGGGGAAATCCCTGGTTTCAGAACAGGATGGGGGGTGATGTGACTGAGAGCAGACGTACAGAGAAGAACGTGGGGAAGCTGGTTGATGAGAAGCTTGATGTGAGCCGGCAACGTACGCTCGCAGCCCAGAATCATAGAATCATAGAACAACCAGGTTGGAAGGGACCCATCGGATCTTCTAGTCCAACCATTCCTATCAAACACTAAACCAAGTCCCTCAAGACCTCATCCACCCGTCCCTTAAACACCTCCAGGGAAGGTGACTCAACCACCTCCCTGGGCAGCCTATTCCAATGCCCAATGACCCTCTGTGTGAAAAACTTGCTCCTAATCTCCAGCCTAAATCTCCCCTGGCGGAGCTTGAGGCCATTCCCTCTTGTCCTGTCCCCTGTCCCTTGGGAGAAGAGCCCAGCTCCCTCCTCTCTACAACCTCCCTTCAGGTAGTTGGAGAGAGTAATGAGGTCTCCTCTCAGCCTCCTCTTCTCCAGGATAGACACCCCCAGCTCTCTCAGCCGTTCCTCATAGGGCCTGTGAAGTGTGGGCAGCAGGGAGGGAGGGGATTCTGACCCTCTGCTCCTCGCTTGTGAGACCTCACCTGGAGTATTGTGTCCATTTCTGGAATCCTTAACATGAGAAGAAGATGGAGCTGTTGGGATGGGTCCAGAGGAGGCCACAGAGAGGATGCAAGGGCTGGAGCACCTCCTGTGTAAGGACAGGCTGAGAGAGTTGGTGTTGTTCAGACTGGAGAAGAGAAGGCTCTGAGGAGACTTTATAGTGACCTTCCAGTACCTGAAGGGGCTATGAGAAAGCTGGGGAGGGGCTGCTCACAAAGACTTGTGGGGATAGGACAAGGGGCAACAAAGATAAACTTGAGAGGGGCAGATTTAGATTAGACATCAGGGGGAATTTCTTTACGATGAGGCTGAGGAGGCCCTGGCCCAGGTTGCCCAGAGCAGGGGTGGCTGCCCCATCCCTGGAGGGGCTCAGGGCCAGGTTGGATAAGGCTCTGAACCCCCTGATCCAGTGGGAGATGTCCCTGACCATGACAGGAAGGGGGACTGGATGAGATTTAAGGTCCTTCCAACTGGCACTATTTTATGATTCTGTAATTCTATGATTCTGATTCTCCCTCTGGGAGGCAGGAAACTCCTTCAAACTGGGAGCAATCAAGGGCCAAGGCAGACACAGCCCAAGGACTGAAAATAAAGTGGGTTGAGTCTGTCTTGCTGAAACTGGTTGGTTTGTTCTTGGTGTTTGTAATTTCATGCGTGACCAAAATAGCTCTTCTTTAAGAATAATAATAATAATAATTAGGCTGCACGGTGTGTAGGCAGTTTTGGAGCTCTGCCTAGTGATGTCTTTGAGTTAATTTGCTCTTGCCTTGGGAGAACTCCTGTACCCTCATTAGGCATCTTCAGCCTCTAAAATAAGTTTTCTTGGATGATCCAAACACCTGAAATACCTGCAGTTTTTAATCTATCACTTAAGCCAGAAACATAACGTATAATTTTCATGTCAGGAGGGGAACTAGGTGTGTTCTTGTTTTACCTAAACATACTGGTGTCCTTTGATGTGCAACCATCTCCTCTAATAACTGGTTTTAAACTGGTGCCTGAAGCGCAGAAGTGTGAGCTGAGATCATGTAGCTTGGTAACATCAGCGTTGGGGAGGCCAAACCTCCAATCCTGGTTCAGTTTTGGGACCCTCACTCCAAGAAAGACCTTGAGGGGCTGGAGCGCGTCTGGAAAAGGGATCAGAGCTGGGGAAGGGTCTGGAGAACAGGGGTTGTGGGAGCAGCTGAGGGACCCTGGAGGGGTTCCAGGCCAGGCTGGATGGGGCTTGGAGCCCCTGATCCAGTGGGAGGTGTCCCTCCCCATGGCAGGGGTGGGACTGGATGGACTTTAAGGTTCCTTCCAACCCAAACCATTCCATGATTCCCTCAAAGCCGCTTCTGAGGGCATCAGCAATGCAGCGATTGGTCAGAGCTGCTGGGCACTCACTCCTGGGACTGAAAGGGTGCTCTGGATTAGGGAAGAAATGAGATTAGCTGGCAAGGCCCTCCTTGCAGCAGCGTGTTTGGCTCAGTGACAGTTAAATCGGGATAGAATCTGTTGCTGAGCTGCTCGAGCACTGAGAGGAGGGTCTCAGAGGGGCCATGGCAGCCTGCGTGCGGTCTTGTGCTCTGGGGAAAATGACGTGCCTCGGATTCACCTGCCTGTAGGTACAAACCCCTTTGCTTGGGAATTTCTTTTCAGATTAAAGGGGCTCCAGGAAAGCTGAGGAGAGACTCTGGATCACAGAGGGCAGGAACAGGACAAGGGGGAATGGTTTGAATTGCAAGAGGGGAGATGGAGATGAGATCTTGGGGCGAAATGTTTTGCTGTGAGGGTGAGGAGGCCCTGGCCCAGGTTGCCCAGAGCAGGGGTGGCTGCCCCATCCCTGGAGGGGTTCCAGGCCAGGCTGGATGGGGCTTGGAGCCCCTGATCCAGTGGGAGGTGTCCCTGCCCATGGCAGGGGTGGCACTGGATGGGCTTTGAGGTCCCTTCCAACCTAAATCATTTTATGATGCTACATTTAGGTTGTTCTTGAGGTTTCCTTGCTCCTCTCATTGTGAGCTTGGGAAGGTGGTTATGTGTTCTCTGGGTGCTCTGTCCAAGTGCAGTGGTGCCCGCACACAGTTAAAGGGGCAGAAATTCCAAGTAGGCTTAAAAATCAAGGGAGAAAAGTTAATTCATCTTAAAGATCTCTAAGGATTGAAACGGAACCCTCTAGAAGTCTGTGCCCAAGTTGTTGAGGATTGCTTTTGGCACCATCGAACCCAAGGCAGGACAACACTCTAGTGCCTGGTGCTCTTCCAGGGGACACGTAGTGAGGACAGTCCGAGCATCAATGCTGCTTTTTGCAGCTTTTTAAAGCTCAACATGCCTGGTTGGGACTTAAGTGGTTATTTAAGTTGCATGTAGTAAAGATTCGTTGGGTTCTGCATCTCCAGCCTGCCCAAGCCCGGTGGGTGCACACGGAATCATAGAATCATAGAACAACCAGGTTGGAAGGGACCCATCGGATCATTGAGTCCAACCATCCTTGTGCTGTTTCTTGCCTGGAGCATCCCTGGGATTTCCAGGTGCCTGATCAGCTCTTCTGCCCCATGTTGGTCAAACCACAGCCTCAGATTTAGAGATTTGGGGTTGGCTTTTACTTGTCAGTTAAAAAAAAAAAAAATCCACACCCTGCCTTTCTATTCCTGGAGAGATTTCCGATGCTTTTGGCAATGGTTTGCTGGGCTCAGCGTCTGTCAGAGCCAGGCAGGGAGTGCTGCTGGTGAATCCCACTGCGGGAAGAACCGTGCTCCGCAAGGAAGATGTGCAGGTGCCCACAAGCTGGCCTGGACTTGTCTGTGGTTAAATAGAGATCTGCTGCTGTTTTAGCCAGAGGGTTGACATGTTTTTATTAGCTGGATGAGAGCAAATCCTTCAGATGGTGTGGGGTTTTGTCATAAATGGCTTATCTGTAATCTTTTTTCTTTCTGATTTCATGCAGTAATCTAGTTGTACTCCCCTTTTCCCTCTCCTAGTGCATGAGGACAACATTACAGACTGAAAGAGCAGCTTTTATAACAATGCAATCTTTTGGAGAGGAGAGTGGTGCTAGTTCCCCTAGAACACACACTTGTGGCTCATAGACACGTGGGCAGTGTTCATAGAATCATAGAACGACCAGGTTGGAAGGGACCCATCGGATCATCGAGTCCAACCATTCCTACACTAACCCATGTCCCTCAGGACCTCATCTACCTGTGCCTTAAACACCTCCAGGGAAGGTGAATCAACCACCTCCCTGGGCAGCCTATTCCAATGCCCAATGACCCTCTGTGTGAAAAACTTCCTCCTAATCTCCAGCCTAAATCTCCCCTGGTGGAGCTTGAGGCCATTCCCTCTTGTCCTGTCCCCTGTCCCTTGGGAGAAGAGCCCAGCTCCCTCCTCTGCACAACCTCCTCTCAGGTAGTTATAGAGAGTAATGAGGTCTCCCCTCAGCCTCCTCTTCTCCAGGATAAACACCCCCAGCTCTCTCAGACGCTCCTCATCAGGCCTGTTCTCCAGCCCCTTCACAGACTGCTTCTTACAAACCCCCTCTGCCTTTTCCTCCCAACTTCATTTTAAAATCTCCGCTGTCCTGGTCAGGACAGTCCTCTGAGAGTAGTTGTGTTGTGCCCTGGTGGCTTGACTTTGTACAATGGAGCTGTTGGAGCGAGCCCAGAAGAGGCCGCAGAGATGATGCAAGGGCTGGAGCACCTCCTGTACGAGGACAGGCTGAGAGAGTTGGGATTGTGCTGCCTGGAGACAGAAGGCTCCATGGAGACCTCAGTGGCTCCAGGAAAGCTGGGGAGGGGCTCTGGATCAGAGAGGGGCAGGGTTAGGACAAGGGGGAACATTTTTCAGCTGCAAGAGGGGAGATGGAGAAGAGATCTTAGGGAGAAATGTTTTGCTGTCAGGGTGAGGAGGCCCTGGCCCAGGTTGCCCAGGGAAGTTGTTGCTGCCCCATCCCTGGAGGGGTTCCAGGCCAGGTTGGATGGGGCTTGGAGCCCCTGATCCAGTGGGAGGTGTCCCTGCCCATGGCAGGGGTGGGACTGGATGGGCTTTAAGGTCCCTTCCAACGCAAACCATTCCATGATTCTATAATCTGCCTACTTGAAAAGACACTTACAGAAACGACGGCTTCTGTGCTGAGCTGTGTCCCTTCTGAAGTGAGGGACGTCCCAGGACCCATACTGGATGTGTTGGGGTTTAGACTGAGGCTGAGCACACTGCAGCCTTCTGTATATGGTGTCGAAAACACATGGAAGAGCATTCCTCCCTTCAGGGTTACCTGCAGCCTATCCCCAGCAGGAGCAGGGAAAGGGCTCCTTTGTCTGGCCAGGGGGTTTGTTGCTGCCTGCAATCCACCAGGATTTGTGTCGTGGAGGGGGTGTTACAATTCTAAACCCCAGTGCTGGGCCCTTGATAGGATTACGCAGCAGCAAGCGAGCGTGAGCCCAGGATGCAGGCAGCAGATGTAATTCAGAACATATTTAGGATGCGTTTGGGACACACTGAGGTTTTTCTCTGCCCTGCTTTTGGTTGCACCCATGACACGCAAGAGGCTTCCCACCACTCCTGGGTGCTGTCTTGCAAGTTCCACCCCCAAATCAGGTGGATTGGGAGGTGGTTGATTCCCCTTCCCTGGAGGCGTTTAAGGGACGGGTGGATGAGGTCCTGAGGGACTTGGTTTAGTGTTTGATAGGAATGGTTGGACTAGATGATCCGATGGGTCCCTTCCAACCTGGTTGTTCTATGATTCTATGAAATCCAATCTCATGGCTGCTAAGGGAGCCTGAAAAAAAATTGATTTGTTGGGAAAAATATTGCTGCAAACTTTCCGGTGGTGCCTGGGCTGCTCCTTCAGGGTTCGAGGCACAGGGTGAAGTGCATGGAAAGGAAGAGCAAGCCTGCTCTGCTGAAATGGGAGATGTGGCTTGGGAGGCAGATGTGTTGGATGCAGTCAAAGGCTGCCGAGGTGGCCACCTTCTAACCTCTTCCCTTCTGCCCCCACAGATCCCATCCGCACGACCTGCCCCTGGGCTCGGACCTCAGCCACTCCATCGTTACGGTCATTAGCGGAGAGGAGCATTTTGAGGATTACGGAGAAGGGAATGAAGCAGATTTGTTCTCCGACAGCTTGTGTAATGGGGAAAGCAGCTTTAATAGCTCCTCATTCCTCTCTCCCAGGTAATGCTCGGCACAGCCTTCACAATGCATTAACCACTTTCAGTTGCTCGATGTTTTCCCTCGTGCTCTTTGTGCCAGAGAGTTGTTTCCTTGGGCTTTGCACACTAGCTGACCTGCAGGAAGGGGGTTCCTGGCAAACTTTGGATGCAACAGCTTGGAGATGGAAGTGGAGCTGCCTCCTTCAGTCTTTCCTTTTCCGAGCAGTGCCTGTCCTCCCATCCAGAGGCTCTAGTGCCTGACCCCAAGGCAGAAGAGCAGCCTGCATTTCACATGTGTCCAGGACAACATCACTCTCCCACTCCTGTTAAGGATTTGGCTCCTTGTGGAACCTTCCGGAAGAGAAAACCACCACGTAGCTTTGCCCCTGTTGGATGACGTGGCTGTTTCTTTTTCTCTCGTGTATTTTCGGCTTTGCTGTGATGCATGGTTGGGTTTGCAAAAGGTGCAGCAGCCGAAGGGATCTATGGAGCAAGAAGCTCTGGAGTGTTCTCCTGCCCTCCTCTCCTTAGGGCATCAAACCAGGCAAAGGTTGTTTTTCCAGCCCATGCAGCGTGGACTGAGAAGCTGGTATGATGGTACAAAACCCACCAATGGTTACTTTCTAAGGGAAAAAAGGAATGAAGAACAACTGGTGCAGTCCCCAGAGTCTCTGAGAGGACCAGTTATGCAGGGGATGTATTCCTCCATCAGGCAGCACATTTGTCAGAGAAAGTCCAAAGGAGGCCAAGAAGATAATTGGAGAGCTGGAGCACCTCCTGTACGAGGACAGGCTGAGAGAGTTGGGCTTGTGCTGCCTGGAGAAGAGAAGGCTGTGGGGAGACCTTAGAGGAGCTTCCAGTGCTGAAAGGGGTTCCAGGAAAGCTGGGGAGGGGCTCTGGATCAGGGAGGGCAGGGACAGGATGATGGAGAATGGTTTTAAAGTGCAAGAGGAGAGATTGAGATGAGATCTCGGGTAGAAATGTTTTGCTGTGAGGGTGAGGAGGCCCTGGCCTAGGTTGCCCAGAGCAGGGGTGGCTGCCCCATCCCTGGAGGGGTTCCAGGCCAGGCTGGATGGGGCTTGGAGCCCCTGATCCAGTGGGAGGTGTCCCTGCCCATGGCAGGTTCCTTCCAACCCAAACCACTCTCAGATGTTCTAAAGCTGTTAACCAAACCCACCGTGAGACAGTGTTGCCCTAAAACCTTCCTAACCATTACTTGAGGAAACTCCAGCGCTTGATGTGTTGGGCTACCTGGCAGTGGAAGGGGCACATCGCTCAACCTCGCTTGTCCTTTGATGCAGAAATGCCAAGCCTGACTGGCTGCACTTGAGAAAAGCCACCTCGGCTGTTTGTTTTGAGTTTCGCCTTGAGAATGAGCCTCCAACTGCGTCCAGGGGGCTCCTGGCAAAACAATACTCAGCTAAAGGAGCTTTGCAACTAGATAAACTTTAATATCAGCCTGGTTGCCTCCACTCCCAGATCTTGCTCTGTCAGGGCATCGACTGCCCTGTGCTGCTCTGTCTCTTTGGATCTTATCCGCGAGATTGTACTCGGCAGCAACTTCCTTCTGCTGGGAGGGGCTCACTCGGCGTGTGGCCACATGGCCCGTGGTGGTTTGCGCTGGAGAATCACTGCTGGGGCTTGCAGGCTGCAGATAAACCTTGCAAAACCTCCCGTGTAAAGAATGTGGGTCTATTGGAGACAGAGGATTTCCTCGTGCCTTGCAGGTCTAGCTCTTACCTTGGATTATCGTTGCACACCTGAAGATCCTGAGCTGATCGCTCTCTGAGATTGTGCTGGTTTTCTGAACACAGCCCTGCTCTCCCGGTGTGTTTCAAAGCCATGAAACCCTAAAGAACTGCAGGATATCCCTGATTCTTTTTTTTTTAGCTGTGGTTAGGATACGAGGAACAATATTGCTTGTCAATGGTCACATTGCCACACACCCTTTCCATTTCACCAGAGTCTCTAAGCAGGAATAACGACAGCAAATGTTCCTCCAGATCTTCACCAGGGAGTGAATGCAGGATCCAAGAGCCTTCAGGGAACTCAGGGGGTATTGCATTGACCTCTAAGTCTTTGCGTATGTTTGGGATTCCTCCTCTTGGGTTGTCACCTCTTGCTTGGCATGTCCGTCTGGTGAGAGACGTCTCTCTGCAACACGTGGTGGGAAATGAATGGGAACTGAGAGGAAAGCTCTTCGCAGACACCCATTTCGGCTGCCAACATGCTGTGTGGATAAGCACCGATGACCTGCGGAGATGAACAAGCACCAACTGACCTGCAGAAGGTGAATGTTACTGCTGAGCTGGAGGAAGAAGGCAGAAGGGTGGCAGGTTGCCACCAGGGGTAGGTGGGAATGCCCCGAGCCACAGTGCGCTTGGGCTCTCACCCACTCAACAGGCAAACAACCAACACAGCCAGAGGCCAAGTGTATCTGCACAAACCTGAAGAGTTGCCAGGCTGGCCTGGGGGTTCTCCTCCGCGCTTCCTTTCCTGTTCTCATTAACGCTTGGTAGCTTCAGCTCACACCTTGTGTTCCTGCTTCTGGGCAGGGGCAAAGGGAGCTCGTCGAATGGGGCTCGTGGCTTATTGAGTGAGGTTCAGGGTTCACTGAACGGGGCTCACGTGCAGCAAGCCCAGAAAGGGGTACCTCACTTTTTCCAGGCACCACGAAGCTTCTGTCACCTCTTACGCTGCACAGAGCCTGAGTAGCTGCTGGTGGAGGATTGTCCTGGCTCCAAACCTGCCCAAGAGGGAACGGATTTCTATTATTTTCTTTTCCACATATGGCAAGAGATGAGTAATTTGACATTTTCTGTTGTCCCAGTGCCTCTCCTAAGGGGGTTGGAAATACTGTACAGATGGCACGAACTCCAAGGTCTGACCCTGGGGGTGTCTGGGCTGCTGACCCACTCCCCAACATGTCGGTGAGGGGTTCTGCAAAGGGGTCAAACCAGAGGACCTCTCGCAGGGTCCCACGTACGCAGCATCTCCTGGGCCAGCCCTTTCCTGCGTGTACCTGTATCACAGGGCTGACTGGCCCTTTAAGATGCCTTTTGGTTTTAAGCTTGCTTGTGATTGCTCACACCTTGACCTGTCTTTCTTATTGGGCTTTGGTTTTTCACTATTAACCTTTCTTTGATTAAAGCCCGTGGCTTCCAGAAGCACCTTGTCCTGCAGAAGGGATTTGTGGTGTGAATTTAGCCCCAAAGGAGCACAAACTCTTGGCTGTTCAGACTCCCCTGGACAAACTCTGTCCTGTCCAAGTCATGTCAGGGCAGTCCAAGCACAATTACAAGGTGTGTGAGAATGGATCAGGAGCATCCCTGACGGGAAGGATTTGAGGGGCTGGTGGAGAAGCTCAACATGAGCAGGTGATGTGCACTGGCAGCCCAGGAAGCAACCGTGTCCTGGGCTGTGTATAAAGTAGTGGGACCAGCAGGACCAGAGAGGGAATTCTATCCCTCTGCTCCACTAACTTGGAGCCTCGTGTCTGTGTTCAGTCTGGAGCACCTTCCATAAAAGGAAGAGCTGGGGTTGTGCAGCCTGGAGAAGAGAAGGCTGTGGGGAGGCCTTAGAGCAGCTTCCAGTGCTGAAAGGGGCTCGATCCGGTCCTAAAACATCCTGTTGGAAAACTACAACCAACCAAAGGATGTGGCTCTCGCTCAGAGCACTCAGTCCAGCAGTGCATGAGGTTGGCCTGTGTTGACCGAGGAGAACCAGGACTGTTACTGGAACCTCCTGAGCCGGAATGCTTGGAAAATCGTGTCAGAAAATAAACATTGTAGTCATGTAGGTTTGTGGAAATTGTGTACCTTGCCTTCCCTTCACTGGTAGCTGATAGGATGAGAGGGAATGGCCTCAAGTGACGCCAGGGAAGGTTCAGATTGGCCATTGGGAAAAATTTCTTCACCAAAAGGGTTCTCGGGCCCTGGCAGAGGCTGCTCAGGGAGGTGGTTGAGTCCCCATCCTTGGAGGGATTTGACAGGCAGCTAAAGTGCTCAGGGATATGCTTTAGTGGTGATCAGGTATGGTTGGACTTGATGATCTCAAAGGCCTTTTCCAGCCTAGTGCTTCTGTGATTCCCTGGGCTCTTGGGCTTCCTCCGCAGAAGCTGGAGAAGGGTGATAGAAGTCCTGCTAATAAATCCTTACTATTAAGCAACTCCACATTGATGTGATTTGGCTCCGAGAATTGAGGGGGGAGGTGACCCAATCTGTGTTCAAGTCTTTAATGGCAACTCTTGTCTCTGACACCAAAAGCTCCCCTTCCTGATGGTGCTCTCAGCTTGTGGAAGCCACGGACGAAGCCTGGCCCTGTCTGTCCTGTCCTGTTAAAATGACCCTTGTGATTTTCTCTAGCACCAATCCACTCGCTGCGAAACTGCACAGCATTGTTGCAGATGAAGCGTTTGAGTTTTACTGTAGCCAGTGCCACAAACAAATCAACCGCCTCGAGGATCTTTCTGCTCGCCTGAATGATCTTGAAATGAATAGGTAATCGAGCTCGTGTGTGGCCGCTTCAGTGGTGGGAATGATGGTCTGGAAGGGAAGGCTCTCCTTGTCTTACCCAGCTCTCCTTTGCTGGTACATTGCGTGGTTCCTGGTTGCCAGAAGGGACGGATCTCACCAGACAAGACAAGCATCTCCGGGTGGGAGGGTTATACAAACACAAGCAGAATTTTTCTTTAGTCTGAGCCATGGAGGCTGGTGGACAATGAGAGTCTTCCCTTCTTCTCTGGGCTGCTCTTTGCATGTCCTACTGAGTGGTGGGTGCTTCTCCACACCCTGAGTGATGCAGTCCTTGCCTCAGCGCTTGAAGCCATAAGCTGATCGTGTACAGTATTTCTGTCACCGTGGAAAAGGCTGACAGGCTTCTGTCTGGCAGTGCCCAGCGTGGGGACAGGCCGGAGCTGCTGGTTCAGCCTGGAAGGGCCCAAACAGCCCATCCTCCTGCTGGAGCCCTAACCTGGAACCACCAGCTTGCTCTCTGTGCTTTGGGACCTCTCCTGCGCTCTCGCTTCGCAGCAGTAATACCTCGTCTGCCTCAGCTTTGCCACCTGCCTGCCTGTGCCCCCACTACCCGAGCAGCCGTGATAAGCACAAGCATTAGAGGGAGCGGCTGAGGACCCTGGGGCTGTTCAGCCTGGAGAAGAGGAGGTTGAGGGGAGACCTCATCGCTCTCCGCAGCTCCTGGAAGGGAGGTTGGAGCTGGGTGGGTGCTGGGCTGTGCTCCCGAGTGAAAAGGGATGGCAAGAGGAAACAGCCTCAGGTTGTACCAGGACAGGATGATGTTAGATACTGGGAAAAATGTCTTCACTGACAGCAGTGATTCCCTGTCAGAGGCTGCCCAGGACGGTGCTGGAGTCTCCGTACCCAGAGGGGTTCAAAAGCCACGTAGCTGTGGTGCTTCTGGACGTGGTTTAATGGGCATAATGGTCTTGTGTTGATGGTTAGACTTGATCTTGGAGGTCTTTTCCAACCTTAACCATTCTATAAATGCTGGGATTGTGGCACAGGAAGATCAGGAAGTTTTGAACGTAGCTTTTGAGGTCTACCAGGCAGCAGCTGAACTCGCTGACTTGACCTGTGGGGAGGGATTTCTGTGTGTTGGGTTATTTTTTTCCGACCTGTTTGCGCTCTGAAGGATGGTGACATTAACGATAATCATTCTTCTCACGCCTGGTGTGCTGTTTCAAGCTTGGTTTTTCATCATGCCCTTGGTCTCTGTCCTCGACAGAGGCAGCGTGATGTGGGAGCTCTCCTGGGCTTACAGACCTGTGGGAGGGGAACTGGAAAGCAAATAGGATCTTGGCCTTTGTGCATTTTAATGGAATAACTCCCTTTCCCTTTCTCGGGTAAATAGTTGCCTTTGCTGTTGGAGGCTTTAAGGGCCAGTGATGGGTCCCAGACTGTGCACTTAGGAAGGAGAACATGGAGCTTCCCCAAATGCAGCAGGAGCCCTGCTCTGCTTTAGGCTTTATCCTCTTCCAAAGCTGAAGTCACACCTCACAGCCTCCTGAGATGGACGGGGGACATCCAGAGGTGACTTCCCTGTCCCATGGTGGGAATTTGATAGGAATGGTTGGACTAGAAGATCCGATGGGTCCCTTCCAACCTGGTTGTTCTATGATTCTATGAATTCCACAGTCTGTGTGGGCTCAGGGCGAGTAGATATAATTCCTCCATCTGTGTTCAGGGCTTTGCTGGGACTTTTTCCAAGTCCCCCTGCACTCTGCACTGACGGAAGGCGCATTGCTGGCCCTCTCTGTGGTGGGGACGTGAGAGGTGTCCCCGCACGGTGTGTGGCAGGACCTGTTTGCTCTTAGCACCACCAGCAACGTGAAGCCCTCAGCGCAGAGGACAAGTCCTGGACTAGGGCTGAAGAGAGCAACTGGACCAAAACCTGGATGGAGCAGCCTTGCACCAGGCCTGGAGATGGAGTCTGAAGCTGGTGGCTCCAAAGGACACCGGCAGCTGGGATGCAGAGAGCAGCGGCGACTGGACCGAGATCTGATCAGCCTCACACCGAGTCTGGGAGGCAAAGCTTGTGAACAGCCGCTCCAGAGGATGCCGGCAGCTGGGGTGAAGCCCAGACTACATCTAAGAGCCTTGCTTGTAAAGGCTGTGTTTGTAAACGCCGTGTTTTACACTTGGGAGAACGTGGGGAGCCTGGTCCTGGCATCAGAGCCCACAGCACAGGAAGGCAGGGAAGAAATCCACAGGGAGCTTGGGATGAACCAGTTTAGTAAATCGACATTTTGTTTTAGTGCCCTTGAAGGCAGTGGTGGTGCCTCATCCCCTCCGGAGAGACCTGCAGGAGCTGGCACCGCCTTCCGATAAGCTGCTTGCAGAGAGAAATATTTGTCCTCTCTCCGATGCCGGAGACCTTCGTGGCTCAGAAGAACTGCCGCCAACACCAGGGCCCGACCTTCCCTTCGGGCGCCGAGCGTCCTTGAAGCCTGTCCAGCCGCGGCTCCTGCGCTCTTTGGAATTCTGGGCTTTGAGGATGCCCTTTTGACACACGGGCTGGTAGCCCTGGCAACAGCCCCTGGTCTGTCATTGTCTTTTCTTAAAAAAGAAAGTTGTCCTGAGCTGTTCTTAATTCCTCCTTCTAAGAACTGATGGAATTGTTGCAGCTCCAGGCGGGAATGAGCTCCCAGATGATTTTATTTAGTTTTTATTCTTTAAACTGAGCTAAGCATGGAGGAAATGCAAGTACTTCTGCTCTGCTCGGGCTGGAGCTTGGTTTGCTGCAGTGATGATTTGGTGTCAGATGTATCTCACCAGCTTGTTTGGCAGTGCCATGCATTAGTGTGGAAGATGCAACTCCCTGCAACGCTCCAGGCTTGGGGAAGAGCAGCTGGAAAGCTGCCTGGTGGGAAAGGCCTCTGGGAGGCTGGGTGAGAGCAGCTGAACACGATCCAGCAGTGGCCCAGGTGGGCGAGAAGGCCACCAGCATCCTGGCTCGGATCAGCCCTGGGGTGGGCAGCAGGAGCAGGACAGGGATCCTGCACTCACCGCTGGGGAGGCCAAACCTCCAATCCTGGAACAGTTTTTGGTCCCTCACTCCAAGAAAGACCTTGAGGGGCTGGAGCGCATCTGGAGAAGGGAACAGAGCTGGGGAAGGGTCTGGAGAACAGGGGTTGTGGGAGCAGCTGAGGGACCTGGGGCTGTTTAGGCTGGAGAAGAGGAGGCTGAGGGGAGACCTCATCGCTCTCTGCAGCTCCTGGAAAGGAGGTTGGAGCAAGGTGGATGTTGGCCTCTACTCCCAGGGAACAAGTGATGGGAAGAGAGGGAATGGCCTCAAGTTGTGCCAGAGGAGGTTTAGATTGGATATCAGGAAACATTTCTTCACTGGCAGAGCAGTGAAGCTGTGGCAGAGGCTGCCCAGGGCAGTGGTGGAGTCCCTGTGGCTGGAGCACGTGGCTGTGGCACTTTGTGACGTGGTTTAGCAGACACGGTGGGTTTGGACTGACGACTGGATGCGCTGAGAGGGATTTTCCAACCTCACTGATTCTATGAGGACCCAAGTTGTGCTTTTCACTGTGCTGCAGCTGCATCACTCATGGCTGAAGGTCTGGAAGGAGCAACTCAGCAAGCAGCCGATGCTGAAAAAGGCTTTTTTTTCTCAGTGGGAAGAGGCTACAGCTCTGTCCTGAGGGGCAGAGTAACGCAGACCGTGGCTGTTTGCAAGCATGGATCACGCTGAGCGTTAGCTCACCCCTGACCGCTGCGGCATGGTGGCAGCTGCTTGGGGTATTTGCACAGGGGGTGTGGTGTCCGTCAGCTCCGTGCAGAGAGCTCAGACTCATCCCCAGCGATCGTAACCGTGCCTGTGCTTAAAATCCAGAAAGAGACATGATCAACAGCTCCTAATGTCACTGAGCTACACGTAGGCAGCAATTCTTTGGCGAAGCAGAGCCAGATAGTGAGAGTGCTCTTTGTGAGGGGGGTAAAGCGGCGTGTACAGGGATATAAAGACCAGTCTGGGGGTGGGAGGTGTAGGCAGGGAGGGCAGAGATGGAGCTGGGGGGACTGGGGTGCTGCTGGGTGCAAAGATGTGGTTCGGTGGGACTGGTGCGCTGTGGGGTACAGAGCCTGGGGTGCTGTGGGGCACAGACACAGCTGGGGTGCAGGGCTGGGGTGCTGTGGGGCATAGAGACACAGCTGGGGTGCAGGCCTAGGGTGCTGTGGGGCGCAGACACAGCTGGGGTGCAGGGCTGGGGTGCTGTGGGGCACAGACACAGCTGGGGTGCAGGCCTGGGGTGCTGTGGGGCGCAGACACAGCTGTGGTACAGGGCTGGGGTGCTGTGGGGCATAGAGACACAGCTGGGGTGCAGGGCTGGGGTGTTGTGGGGCGCAGACACAGGTGGGGTGCAGGGCTGGGGTGCTGTGGGGCGCAGACACAGCTGGGGTGCAGGGCTGGGGTGCTGTAGGGTGCAGACACAGCTGGGGTGCAGGGCTGGGGTGCTGTGGGGTGCAGACACAGCTGGGGTGCAGGGCTGGGGTGCTGTAGGGTGCAGACACAGCTGGGGTGCAGGGCTGGGGTGCTGTGGGGCATAGAGACACAGCTGGGGTGCAGGGCTGGGGTGCTGTGGGGCACAGACACAGCTGGGGTGCAGGCCTGGGGTGCTGTGAGGTGCAGAGATGTGGCTGCATGGGCCTGGGGTGCTGTGGGGTGCAGAGGGGAGGTCAGGGTGCTGTGTGGTGCAGAGACAGAGCGCAAGGGGCTGTCAGTGCCAGATTCAAGTCTCCCAGACTCCCTGCTGGCATGAGCGCTTTCCGTGGGGATCAGCTTTCAGGACGGGGCTCAGCTGGCGAGGGGATCCTGTTGCTGCAGTGTTGTTCCACTCGGTTCCTCTCAGGTTGTGTCGAACCCACACAGATTCCCTTGGCCGGGCGGGTGGGCTACTGGGTGCTGGGGCCTGGGCGCTGCGAGAGCAGAGGATGTGCCCCGGAGTCCTCGCGCTTTCCTGTTTCCCTTGCTCTCCACTGTCAGCTTTCCTAACTCTTTCCTGTTTTTCCTTCGTTTTGCAGTCCGAATAAAAGACTCTCAAGCAAGAAGGTGGCAAGGTAAGCTCTGTCGTGTGTTCCTGCTGGGTGAGGGGGTGCAAGCTGTCAGAAGTACTGGGCCGCGTTGTACGTCTGGGAAAGAGTGGGTTATAGGTTGCTATATGGGTTGATATAGGAGTTATATATAGGTTGCAATCACTGTTTTTCTGTAACGGGAGGTTCTTACACAGCTGGAGGCTGAGTTCAACTGGATTTCTTCCAGGACAGAAGTGAGGGTGCTGTCCTCCCGGTGCCCCGGGCGTGGGGAAGGGACCGTCCCAGCATCACCTTGCTGGGGCTTCAGAGCCATGACAAGACCAGATCAGTAGCCCCACTTGGAGAGGGATTTCTCAAGCACCCTAGAGAACGTTAGCAGTTCTGTTTGGCTTTGCTCAGCGTAATCCTCGGTGCTTGTCTTGCTGGAGCAGCTTTGGGGCTGTGGGCAGTTCCTGGGGCAGCTGCAGGGAACCCTGTGCTGCCTCTTGTGCTGTGAGACCACCTCGTGTGATGCCAGTTGTCCTTTCATTGTGGGCATTTTGATCCCTGCTGGTGAGTTTGCTCTGAACTGCGAGGGCAGAGGATCCATTCCTTTTCGATGACACCTGGTGCCCACCTTTCCTTTCCCACCTTCACCATCCCTCCTGTTCCCATGTCATTGTGCTTTTAGGAATATACTTGGGTTTATACTTGGGGTTGTTTATCCTGGAGAAGAGGAGGCTGAGAGGAGACCTAATTACTCTCTACAACTACCTGAAGGGAGGTTGTGGAGAGGAGGGAGCTGGGCTCTTCTCCCAAGGGACAGGGAACAGGACGAGAGGGAATGGCCTCAAGCTCCACCAGGGGAGATTTAGGCTGGAGATTAGGAGGAAGTTTTTCCCGGAAAGGGTCATTGGGCATTGGAATAGGCTGCCCAGGGAGGGGATTGATTCACCTTCCCTGGAGGTGTTTAAGGGACGGGTGGATGAGGTCTTGCGGAACTTGGTTTAGTGTTTGATAGGAATGGTTGGACTAGAAGATCCGATGGGTCCCTTCCAACCTGGTTGTTCTATGATTCTGTGATTCTATGATTCTATCTTAGCTGTCCCTCCTGCTTCTACTGTGCCTGGGAGGCAGATTGCCCTCCACAGTTGCTGGATTTCTCTTTCCTCCCTTCTGAGCAGGGCAGGGATGCTGCTTGGGAAGAGGCAGTGTGTTCGGGTGCTGATTGATGAGCAACTCAACAGGAGCTGCCAATGGGTGCTCACAGCCCAGAAACCAGCTGTGTCCTGGGCTGTGTCCAGAGCAGAGGGACCAGCAGGGTGGGGAGGGGACTCTGCCCCTCTGCTCTGCTCTCGTAGGAGCCCACCTGGAGCCCGTGTCCAGTTCTGGAGTCCCCAACATAAGGAGATGGAGCTGTTGGAATGGGTCTAGAGGAGGTCACAGAGATGATGCAAGTGCTGGAGCACCTCCTGTACGAGGACAGACTAAGAGAGTTGGGGTTGTGCAGCCTGAAGGCTCCACAGAGAACTTAGAGCACCTTCCAGTACTGAAAGGAGCACCAGGAAAGCTGGGGAGGGGCTCTTGGTCAGGGAGGGCAGGGAGAGGATGAGGGGGAACATTTTTCAGCTGCAAGAGGGGAGATGGAGATGAGATCTTAGTGAGAAATGTTTTGCTGTGAGGGTGAGTAGGCCCTGGCCCAGGTTGCCCAGAGCAGGGGTGGCTGCCCCATCCCTGGAGGGGTTCCAGGCCAGGCTGGATGGGGCTTGGAGCCCCTGATCCCGTGGGAGGTGTCCCTGCCCATGGCAGGGGTGGCACTGGATGGGCTTTGAGGTCCCTTCTAATCCAACCCATTCTCTATTCTATGATTCAGGTGATGCTCATACCCTCACTGCTCCCTCAGCAGCTCCTCTACATCTCCCACCTGCCTGTGCTCTCATATCTTTCCCTTCTCTTTTTTTCCTGCTGTCAGCAAGTCTCCCCTGCCATAATTTCTCCTCCGGGTGAGGAAGCAGGTCCTTGATATTACATTTCCGAGTTCCAGTCACCTTACTTTCTCTATCTTTGCTAAAAAACACTGACAGGAAATAAATTTGAAGGGAGCAACCGTCTCCACATTTCCTGGTTTAGGGACTGTTTTTTGTCCCATGTCTGACAGAGGGAATTTGGAGAGGATTTGAGTTAAACTTTTGGTGATGGAGATGCTCTGTCTGTGAGGATTGAGCTCTCCTTACGCTGTGCACTTGGAAGGTGTTTTCTGTGGTTAGCTCTTGTGGTCTTGGGTAAATATTGGTTAATTCAAGAGTAGTCAAGTTTAGTTTGTGATAACAAGAGATAACAGAGGTTTGCTGCAGAATCGAGCCAGATCCCTAAGATAAGCCCATAGAAAGCTCTTTGCTGCAGATACTGTAATTGCCAAATGGTATCATAGAGTCATGGAATGGTTTGGGTTGGAAGATCTCATCTCCATTTCCCTTCTTGCAGCTGCAAACTGTTTCCCCTCATCCTATCCATGTAGTCCCTGATCCAGAGCCCTCCCCCAGCTTTCCTGCAGGTGAAACATTTTCTTTTAGGAAGTTGTTTTCATTTTGGGAAGGGATTTTTTTTTTTTTTTTGACTTTTGTTCTTTGGAATCTGCTTGTGGTCAAAAATCTCGGTTGCTTGGCACTGTTTAAATGACAAATGTGCCAGGACTTTGGGATCTAAATATATACTCAGGGTAAGGGAGCAAAATGAGGCTGTGAGCTCTTCAGCAAATGCCAGTTATGCTCCATGAATGTTTGCTTGGGCACGTTTTGTAGCGACGTGATTTAGAGAGACCACATTGTAAATTCGTAGGAAAAATGAGAGTCAAAGAGGCTTGTGTGGCTTCCTCCTTCACTCCTGCTCGAAGCAGCACTGGCTCCACAGTTGGACCAGGTTGCTCGTGGTTTGTGTGCAGTGGGAGAGCAGGGAGGGCTTTCTCCAGGCAGCATCTGCCTGGATTTCACGGCTGGAAAACATCCTCCCCTCCCTGTGGCAACAGGGGCTGCTAGAAGCCAGCAGGGTGGGGGAGGCCATTCTCCCCCTCTGCTCTGCTCTCAGGAGATCCCACCTAGAGCTCTGTGTTAGTGCTGCAATCCCCAACATAGGAAGGATATGGAGCTGTTGGAATGGGTCCAGAGGAGAACATGAAGGTGATGCGTGAGCTGGAACCACCACTGCTATGTGGAAAGGCTGAGAGAGTTGGGGTTGTTCAGCCTGGAGAAGAGAAGGCTCTGGGGAGACCTTAGAGCAGCTTCCAGTGCTGAAAGGGGCTCCAGGAAAGGTGGGGAGGGGCTCTGCATCAGGGAGGGCAGGGAGAGGATGAGGGAAAATGATTTTGAGCTGAAAGATGGTAGATGGAGATGAGATCTTAGGCAGAAATGTTTTGCTGTGAGGGTGAGGAGGCCCTGGCCCAGGTTGCCTAGAGCAGTAGTGGCTACCCCATCCCCTGATCCAGTGGGAGGTGTCCCTGCCTATGGCAGGGGTGGGACTGGATGGGCTTTAAGGTCCCTTCCAACCCAAACTTTTCCGTGATTCTCTGATCCTTGTACCATGAGGAGATGGAACTGTAGTGTAGCGATACCCAAGGATTAAGTGCAGATCAGTCCCTCCGTGGGGTGTCCTTTAAATTGCTGGAAAGTTGCAACCACCAGTGTCGTAAGGACTTGGTAATGATTAGCTCGTTCTCAGCTGTCACGGCCCTTACACCCCCCCTAACCCCACCCCCACTTCTTATACAAGCCTTATCAGTGCCTCGAGTGGAGTACTCTGTCCTTTGGATAATACTCAGCCTTGGGATGTTCGTAAGGACAGAAAGTGAGAAGAGTGAGCTCTTATCTCTTCCCATTCCAAAGAGCAAGAGTAAATGATTCCAGTGTGAAGTCCCAGGAGCATGTGTCCACGTCTGCTCTTCCTCCCGGGGCACAATCCCTCAGCTGGTGAGCAGCCACCCGCTCAGCCCTGTAATCCGCACATGTGGAGGTGGTGGACTTGGAGAACTTTGTGGTGAAGGTCCTGCTCTGCCAAGGACCTTGTCCACACCATCCTGTGCTGTAAACTCTGCAGCGCAGGAAGGAGCAGGGCCCTTCAATCCCCTCAGAAAAGGAGGTGGCGGCAGTGGAGGGCAGCGAGGGGTCCACATGCTGCACTTTTCGTCTGAAATGGCTAAATCCTGCCATGCTCGCTCTAATGCTGGTGCTGCTGTGGGTTGGGGTGCTTTGTCTCTGTTATAGACAGTTGCATCAGACGAGCTCGCTGGCCGTGGGGGTGATGGAGGAGGCCTACCGGGACACGCTGGAGTGCACAGAAGAGGACATCACGGACAAGGTGAGAGCCCTGCTGTCTGCGCTGCCCTAGACTGTGCAGCGACTCGTGATGCTCCGAGATGCCTGGGCAGGGGTTAGGCTGGTAGATCAGTCCCCAGATCCATCCCAGGCTGGCAGGGGTTAGGCTGGATAGATCAGTACCCAGATCCATCCCAGGCTGGCTCTGGGTACATCCGAACAGCTGGGACACACAGAGCGTTCTGCACGCAGGGGATGGAGAACACGAACATTCTGAGTCTGGCTTGTATCAGAAATGGTGTGACCAGGAGGTCCAGGGAGGTGATTCTCCCTCTGGACTCAGCACTGGTGAGGCCGCTCCTTGAATCCTGTGTTCAGTTGTGGGCCCCTCAGCACAAGAAGGATGTTGAGGCTCTGGAGCAAGTCCAGAGAAGAGCAACGAAGCTGGGGAAGGGGCTGGAGAACAGGCCCTATGAGGAGCAGCTGAGAGAGCTGGGGGTGTTTATCCTGGAGAAAAGGAGGCTGAGAGGAGACCTAATTACTCTCTACAACTACCTGAAGGGAGGTTGTGGAGAGGAGGGAGCTGGGCTCTTCTCCCAAGTGACAGGGGACAGGACGAGAGGAAATGGCCTCAAGCTCCACCAGGGGAGATTTAGGCTGGAGATTAGGAGGAAGTTTTTCCCAGAAAGGGTCATTGGGCATTGGAATAGGCTGCCCAGGGAGGTGGTTGATTCCCCTTCCCTGGAGGTGTTTAAGGCACAGGTGGATGAGGTCTTGAGGGACTTGGTTTAGTGTTTGATAGGAATGGTTGGACTTGATGATGCGATGGGTCCCTTCCAACCTGGTTGTTCTGTGATTCTATGATTCTAAGTCAAATTGTCCTGTGAGCCAGGAGGTGGCCCTGGTGCCCTTTCCGAGGGTGGAAATGCGCTGCCTGCTCCAGGAGAGGGGAGGGCAGCTCTTTGCAGGCTGTATTTTCACTTCTCGTTGTCTTAATATCTTCTCAAATTCCGCATTTTTGAGATGAGCAAAATCGCCTGACGCGAAACAAGGTCTTCCTTTGCTTGGCACATTCGTGTCTTAAGGATATAAAGCTGATTTTGTGCTGGTCCTGTTGGGTTTTATGGGGCTGTTACGCAAAAAGGATTATAAGGCGAGATGGGAAAGGGCAGGAGCACAAGGAAGCTTTTGTCTGAACCTCCTTATCTAAAAATAGCTCAGGGAAAGCAGGGAAGTGAAAGATGGATGAGTTGTGGCTTGTGCAAATGTTTACTGAAGCCCTGAAATGCCTTGAAAATGGCTTTTTAATTGTGGAATCACAAATAGGTGCGTGGAGCAGCACGTGGAGGAGAAACGCATGTATGGGCTGCATTCCAGTCCAATTATAATGCAGAGAAGACCTTTAAAAATTTTAAAAATCAATGGTTTTCCAAACCTGAAAGTTGAATAAAACACGTTCCTGAAGGCACCTGGCTTGGCAAACCATGTGTGTGTCCCTGGGAAAGGCTTTGTGATTCCACATGATTCCGTTTTTCACACACCTGCCCCTCGCTTGCCCTTCTTCCTGGAGCGATGGCTCAGGGTTTGCAGGCTCCTCGTTGCTTCTCTTCCAGAATTGTTTGTGTAAATGGGATTTTGGGAACCACAGACTCTGCCCTCTAGGGTGGGAAGCACCGGAGCATCCCCATTCCCCTTTGCTTTTTGAAGTCGTGCACTCCTTAGGGAATGAAAACGCAGACACAGCTGAAATGTTATAGGTACAAGGAGAAAAGACTCAGATCCTTCCAGCTAGAATCATTTCCTCCTACGTGACTTTATTTACACGTGAAATAAGAGAAATAATATCCCGTGAATCCAGGAACCTTCAGTCTTGTTCTAGTTAGTGTGTGGTTGTCCCCAGCCTCAGGGCAGCCCTGGGATGCACTGGAGCTCCAGTGAGCCAACTAGGACTCTCCAGGCCTCCATGTGGGATTAAGGAAAGAAAGAGTGGAGCTTTTGGCCCCATTTTGGTACGTGGGAGACATCAAAAAGTGAGAAACCAGGTGTAAAAGATTGTTTTAAAAGGATGCTTTAAACCAACCTGATGCTGATGTGTCCAACCGTCAGTCTTTAAGTAGCTGGTGCAGGAATGAGCCTCTGTGACAGCTCGGGCCACCCTGTGCGGTGAAGAGCGGGATGCAGGTAACACCAGGAACGGTGTTGGGGTGACTGAACCAATACAGCAAACTGAGGAAGCTCCAGAGGGAGCAGAGTGGGAGCTACTCGGTGCCTCCTTGCCAGTGGGTTTGAGCACAGGCAGCTGATCCCTCTCTCTCCTATCACCCAGGTGGTCTTTCTGGAGAAGCGCGTGACAGAGCTGGAGAAGGACACGGCGGCTAATGGTGAGCAGCACAGCCGCCTCAAGCAGGAGAACCTGCAGCTCGTGCACAGGTAAGGGAGCCTGGCGTGTGCCAGGGCCACAGCGCAGCTCAGCATCGCCAGCCGTGTCTTTCCTTACCCACCACGCACGCCGCAGCACCCAGCACCATTCCTGCAGGCCAGCTGCAGGCGGCACATGCTGGAGTTAAATCCAGATGGGATTCGAGCTGCTTTCTCTGCTCCAGGGCTGTGGGGGGATCCTGGCGTCCTGAGTGGGCTTTGCTGGGGCTTTGACAAAGGCCCAGGAGCTTGGGAAGGAGCTTGCAGCTCAGCCAGGACCCAGTGCTGCCAGCCTGCCCCTCCCTCCTCTGCAGTAGTCTGCTCTCTGTAATAGTGCTGCTTAGATCTTTTTATTATCTCTTTTCTTTATGTGACCCTCACCCTTTGTGTGTCATAAAATCATAGAATGATTTGGAAAGGACCTTAAAGGTCATAGAATCGTAGATCAGTTTGGGTTGGAACGGACCTCAAAGCCCATCCAGTCCCACCCCTGCCAGGGACAGGGACACCTCCCACTGCATCAGGGGCTCCAAGCCCCATCCAACCTGGCCCTGAACCCCTCCAGGGATGGGGCAGCCACCCCTGCTCTGGACAACCTGGGCCAGGGCCTCTCCACCCTCACAGCAAAACATTTCTTCCCAAGATCTCACATCAATCTTCCCTCTTGCAATTCAAACCATTCCCCCTTGTCCTGTTCCTGCCTTCTGTGATCCAGAGCCCCTCCTCAGCTTTCCTGGAGCTCCTTTCAGCACTGGAAGCTCTTCTAAAGTGTCCCTGGAACCTTCTCCTCTCCAGGCTGCACAACCACAACTCTCTCAGCCTGGCCTCATATGAGAGGTGCTCCAGCCCACGGATCATCTTTGTAGCCTCCTCTGGATCATCCAGTTCCAACCTTCCTGAAATAGGAGATCCACCTGAAAGGTCTCTGTGGGGTTCTGGAGCTGCAGGGCTTGGCTCAGAGGTCCGAGGCAGGGGTCATGCCCCTTGGAAAGCTTCCCATTCGAGGAGAACGAGCTCAGGATGGACTCTTTATGGCCCTTATTTTACCTGTTAGGTCTGGGTGGAAGGTGCAGCAAGGTCCCATCTCTGCTGTGCGCAGCAGCCTTGATCCAATTGCTGTTGGATCCTGGCTGGGGAGCAGCCTTTGGCTCCCATTTAATGCAATCACTGTCTTTACTAATCTGGCAGGCTTCTCCCTTCCAGCAGCGCTTTAACCCCGGGAGATAAACCCAGCAGGAGTTTATCTATAGATAAACTGTAAGACTGTTAAGTAACAATCGTGTCAGGGAACCGAGCGATTCAAACAAAGGTTTCTCTAAGCCCTGTTAAACTTTGCAGCGAGGGGCAGGTCTCCACTGCAGCCGCTTGGCCCAGAAGCGTCAGTCGGCTTCGAATCCAGTAAAGCCCCGAGATGCTTGAAGAGTGGGTTTGTCTGGCAAAAAAGCTGTGGTGTAAACTCCAACACACCAGCTTTCTGGCAGAGCTCCGTGCTCCGAGCGCTGCTGGGGTTGGGGATTTGCAGCAGCACAGGAGCAGGGAAGGAGATGCTCTGGAATATCTCAGCTCTGGCCGAGCAAACACGGCTGCTGCCGGCACAGCCCCAGCACTGCCTGGGATTTGCTGTTACTCTGGCCCATAGTTGACCTGCGCATCCTATATTTTTTTTTTTCGGTTGGGAATTTGGGAGAGTGAAAAGGAGAAGGATTGGGGTGAGATTCAGATTAAGCAGCTTGTCCCGGGCGATGCGGCGGCCGTCACCCACGGGCTGTGGGTTATAGGATTATGACTCTTGCTTTCGCCCTCACCTCTTCCCCTGGCTGCTCTCCCTCCTAAAGAGGGGGTTGATGCAGCTTGGGGACCTGACAAACCAGAGGCAATACTGGAGTTGTTCCAGGGGAAATGAGGCTTCAAGCAACCACATCCAGTGGGAGGTGTCCCTGCCCATGGGACGGGGGTGGAACTGGATGGGCTTTGAGGTCCTTTCCAACACAAACCATTCCATGATTCCCGAATACCAGCATGTACCACCTGGCTTGTTGTGTTTGAGCGGCGTGTTGGTCGTTGTGGTGTCCTTGGGGATTTCATGGACCGTGTTGCGTTCCCACTGCATCTGCTGAAAAGAAGTGAAGCCCAGACCCACCTCCTGCTTGAAACAGCAATGGGTGCCCTTCCCCTGGCAGCTCACTCTGTTTTACAAAGTTCTCCTGGTTATTCTTTGGGATGGGAGAAGGGCTGGGGAGAGAGTCTAATCCCTCCCTTGGGATGGGAGCCTGCTGGTGATGAGCTGTCAGGAACCGTTAATCCTCTCTCTCTCCTCTCTGCAGGGCAAATGCTCTCGAGGAACAGCTGAAGGAGCAGGAGCTGAGAGCTGACCAGACGCTCCTGGAGGAGATCAGGAAACAGAGGGAGCTGCTGAGCAAAATGGAGAGGGAGAAGAGCATTGAGATTGAGAACCTGCAGGCCAGGTGGGGCTGGGGCACGGCTGTGAAAGGGCTCCTGAGCCAGCAGGCACTCGCGGGGACACGGGGACAGGCTGAGCCTCTGGGGAGACACAGTGTGGTAGACAGTGAGTTTAACTTGGTTTAAGGTGTAACTGAAGGCATTGTCATAGAAGCATAGAATCATATCATCACTGAAGGCATTGTACACCCTGACTTTTGGCTCCTTCTCCTACCTTTGGTCTAAAATGAAACCCTCCCACGAACCTGATCTCCCACTCTTGATTCCCTGGTCCAGCTGAAATTCACTTCATGTTCTCCATCCGTGGGGATGCATTCTCAGGAAATGCAGAGGTGGTTTGTTAGTGCTTGTTCCTGTCAATTAACCATGGAAGTAGATTTGATCCTTAGATGTTTTCCACCTCCACGGAAATGGGAAATATCTAGGAAGGGTTGTCCCCCAGTCAGTGTCCTGGACAGTGCTTCCAAAGGAATCAGGCTGTGGGAGAGGTTTCGTTTCGGGGGACAGGTTTTTGATGAGGGGGGTTTTTTTTTGCTGTTTATCCAGAACAGGGTTTGCTGTTGCTCAGCCCTTGCAGCAAATCAAAGCTGAAGGCAGTGGGATTTTTACTGGGCTTGTAGTACTGTGGCAAATGGATGTGACTCTGCCTTGAGAGTGCAGAGCTGACCCCTCTCTGAAACTCTGCCCTGACTCTCCTGAGGCAACCTGAGGCTGCCTGTGGACACAAACAAAGCCCTTGGACTTAAACAATAGCCTTGGGCTTGGTTGAGAGGGCACTGGACAGGGGAGTTGCCAGAAATCGTGTGGATCCTCTCCTTTATTCTCTTGGAATACACATACTCAGCTCTTGGGGTTTGCTTTCGAGAGATAGATCACTGCTGACTTGCCTTCAGCGGGTCCTGGGTTAGCGTCCCTAGTGACGTTGCAGCCAAATCTGCTCCACTTAGGATGTCTGGAAGAGTTTCTGACACATCTTCTTGCTGTTGCAGGCTGCAGCAACTGGATGACGAGAACAGTGAGCTGAGATCCTGCGTTCCTTGTTTAAAAGCCAACATTGAAAGACTTGAGGAGGTGAGAACAGTGCGTGCTCTGGGTGCCCCACCTGGAGCTGTTCCTCCTGGAGCCGAAATCCTCCTTTATACAGAGAGCTTACATGAGATCCATTTACTCTGATGAGCAAATCAGCTTCTTTCTGCCCCAAGAAGTGGCTGCCCCATCCCTGGAGGGGTTCAAGGGCAGGTTGGATGGGGCTTGGAGCCCCTGATCCCGTGGGAGGTGTCCCTGCCCATGGCAGAGGTGGGACTGGATGGGCTGTGAGGTCCCTTCCAACCCAAATTGTTCTGTGATTCCACTCTTGTGCCTTCCAGTCCCTGCAGTCCTCATCTCAGACCAAAGCTCTCCCAATACCACCACCCATGTAGGTTCCCAGTGTTGGGCTTGGGAGCTGGGACTGGCAAACCCCAAAGAAATCCCTCTGTGGCCTCACAGCCTGCGAGAAGCCGAGTTCTGGCTCTTGGGAGAGGACTCGTGCCCTCTTGTGGAAGCTTGTCCCCATCCCTGCAGGAGAGGCTGGTACGAGGGAGGAAGAGGAGCAGACATGCTTCGTCTCTGCTTCCACCCTCGCTTGGGATTTGTGTTGTGTTGAGTCTCCAGAGCTCCGTGTTATCTCCCAGATCCTCTCCCCTCTTGCCCTTTAAGGCAGGTCTGGGGCGGGAAGTGTGCTGAGGTGCTGGATGTGGTCAAGATCCTCATTCTTGGAGGGACTTGTGGGCTACAGACATAACATCTGCTACAAAGGCTGTTTCATTTCTGTTTAAGCTTGTGGCAGATGTAAGACTGACCTCTAAGTGCAATCAAACCTCTCTGCCCAGCTTGTTGCTTGCAAACACAGCAGGTTGAGGCCGAGGGGTAGGAAAACTGCTGCTGGTCTGAAGATAATCTTCCTGTCTAGGTGTGTTTGGCCACACAAAGTTGGTTTTGATCTGTAATCTCTCTGAAGAGAAGGCTGCTTTTCTCCCCACTTAATGGGATTAAGGAGGAGTGAGAGGTGTAGTCCCTGCCCTTCCCTGCTGAGGAAGGAAGCCCTGCTGAGCTCTCATCTCTTGTCTGAAACCATAGAACAGCCAGGCTGGAAGAGACCCGCAGTATCATCGAGTCCAACCATTCCCATCAATCACTAACCCATGTCCCTCAGCACCTCGTCCACCCGTCCCTTAAACACCTCCAGGGAAGGTGACTCAACCCCCTCCCTGGGCAGCCTCTGACACTGCCCAATCACCCTTTCTGGGAAAATTTTTTTCCTAATGTCCAGCTTAAACCTCCCCTGGTGGAGCCTGAGGCCATTCCCTCTCGTCCTGTCCCTTGGCAGAAGAGCCCAGCTCCCTCCTCTCCACAACCTCCTCTCAGGGAGTTGCAGAGAGCAATGAGGTCTCCCCTCAGCCTCCTCTTCTCCAGGATAAACACCCCCAGCTCTCTCAGCCCCTTCACCAGCTTCGTTCTCTTCTCTGGACACGTTCCAGAGCCTCAACATCCTTCTTGTGGTCACTTCAGATCTTGGGTTCGTGGCTTTTATGAAATTCAGACCCCAGGAACCGTATGATTTAATGTCTCCTCTTGGCCTGTAGCCACTCTACTGTCCCCAGCCCTGTCCCGCACTGCCCAGAAAGCTACACACGAGCAGATATTTGCCTGTTTGCATTTGAGTCATCGCTTATTCCCTCTCTCTTAGTGCTATTTTGGTGTGTGGCTCCTCTTGCTGCTGCCAAAGCCCTTGGGCTGTGAAGCCCTCAGACGACGAATGAGATCCCAGCAGGCAGAGCATCCGAATGCGTCAGCGAGAAGAGCCTTCCCTGCGGTGCTCAGCATGCTCCGTGTCCTTGAATAAGAGGGAAGAGCCTTGGCAGCTCTGAATGAAAGCAGGACCTGTGACTCTCGCCTTCCTTGTCGTTTACAGGAGAAGCAGAAGCTGCTGGATGAGATTGAAGACCTCACTGTGCAACTCACAGAGGAGCAGGAGAAAAAGAGGAAGATGGGGGACAAGCTGAGTCAGGAGAGGCACCAATTCCAGAAGGAGAAGGAGTCGACGCAGGAGGTGAGTAGAGTGGGGGCTGCCTTGACAGCCCTGTCCCCCAGACTTGGGGCTCTCAGGGGAAGCTGGAGGCAGCTTCTCCAAAAAAAGGTGTAGCTGGAGCATTAGGTCCTGCCTGGGCAAGGAAAGGTAGCACAGCAGCTTAACTGAGTATTAAATCAGCCAAACGTGTCTGCATCTGCACACCCCGTGGGGCTCTGCCACCCTGCCCGGTGCCCCTGGGGCCCCTTTCTCTCCTGCAGGGAAGGAGCAGTGGCAGAAGCAGCGCGATGGCACATGGAGGTGGGAGGAGAGGGCTGCAAGGCTGCCTGGGTGAGAGCTGCCAGCTCCTGTGTGCTCGGGGGCTGAAAAACTGCTCCATCAGCCCCTTCCAGCTGCCTGGGTGGTTGGTAATTCCAGCTGGAGGCTCAAGCAGGGCTCGTTGCTGTGGTATGAAAGCTGCTTTGGGCCTCAGAGTGGGATGGATTGTCCTTTTGGTGATCATAGAATCGTAGAACAACCAGGTTGGAAGAGACCCATTGGATCATCAAGTCCAACCATTCCCATCAATCACTAACCCATGTCCCTCAGCACCTCGTCCCTTAAACCCCTCCAGGGAAGGGGACTCAACCCCCTCCCTGGGAAGCCTCTGACACTGCCCAATCACCCTTTCTGGGAAAAATTTCTCCCTAATGTCCAGCCTGAGCCTCCCCTGGTGGAGCTTGAGGCCATTCCCTCTCGTCCTGTCCCTTGGGAGAAGAGCCCAGCTCCCTCCTCTCCACAACCTCCTCTCAGGGAGTTGGAGAGAGCAATGAGGTCTCCCCTCAGTCTCCTCTTCTCCAGGCTAAACCCCCCCAGCTCAACATCAACAGTGATGTTAAGAGCACTCGGGATTCACGGTGCTCAGGCAGGAGGAGCTGCCTGAATGGGAGCCTGAGGGATCTGCTGCAGAGCTGGAACCAGCATCCAGCCACGTCCTGGGCTGCGTCCACAGCACTGGGACCAGCAGGGTGAGGGAGGGGACTCTACCTCTCTGCTCTACTGACACCCTATGTGGATCTCTGCATTCAGCTCCGGAGTCCTCGGCACAGGAAGGACGTGGAGCTGTTGGAGCGAGGCCAGAGGAGGCCATGGAGATGGTCCAAGGACTGGGGCACCTGCTGTGCGAGGATCAGGCTGAGAGAGTTGGGGTTGTGCAGCCTGGAGAAGAGAAGCCTGTGGGGAGGCCTTAGAGCAGCTTCCAGTGCTGAAAGGGGCTCCAGGGAAGCTAAGGAGGGGCTCTGGATCACAGAGGGCAGGAACAGGACAATGGGGAATGGTTTGAATTGCAAGAGGGAAGATTGAGGTGAGGTCTTGGGAAGAAATGTTTTACTGTGAGGGTGAGGAGGCCCTGGCCCAGGTTGCCCAGAGCAGGGGTGGCTGCCCCATCCCTGGAGGGGTTCCAGGCCAGGTTGGATGGGGCTTGGAGCCCCTGATGCAGTGGGAGGTGTCCCTGCCCCTGGCAGGGGTGGGACTGGATGGGCTTTGGTGTCCCTTCCAACACAAACCATTGCATGATTCTGTGATCTTTGGTGCTCTAACAAAGTCCTCGTTGGATCTTGGGCTACTCTGATGCATTGAGGTCACTGTCCCTGTCCTGTTCGGTAGAGGCACAGAGGAAGGAGAAGCCGCGTGAACCCCCGGAAAGGGTCTGTTAATCCTGCAGTCGCTAGGGTTGCTCCCAGCTGGAGGACCAGCCCATCTGTCACACCAGCCGTGACCAGTGCCACCTGCCAGCACTCACTAGTCCCTTCTCTTGTGCTGCAGCTCATTGAGGACCTCAGGAAGCAGCTGGAGCACTTGCAGCTCTTCAAACTGGAAGCTGAGCAGCGAAGGGGCAGGAGCAGCAGCTTGGGGCTCCAGGAGTACAACAGCAGGACAAGGGAGACAGAACTGGAGCAAGAGATCAAGCAGCTCAAGCAGGTACTCAGGGCCGGGAAGGGAGGGAAGCATCTTGGCTACATGGTCAGCAAAAGAAGATGCCCATTCCCTGACACGGAGGAGTGATCAGTGTGGGGACCAGGAGGCTCCCGACTCCATCAGCCCATTGCTTTCTTGCTCCCCTGTCCTGGGAGAAGGTTGGCTCCTTCCTCCAAAGGACAGTGTGTACACCGAAGAGTCTCTGTTGTGTCCCCTGGATCTCCCAAGCACCTCCCAGATTTCCACTGGTTCTCCAGGCTCTGCCAATTTGGAGTTGGGAGACAGAGTGCTGTTCCCAGCGTTCTGGGAACTGCTGGTTAGGAGGAGTGCCCTGCCTTCCCAGCCACTTCTCTTCTTGGGGCACCACGAGCTTCGGCAGCATCTGATGCTGATCTTGGTCTGTTGTGAACAGGATAACAGGAGCCTTAAGGAGCAGAACGATGAACTGAATGGGCAGATCATTAACTTGAGCATCCAGGGAGCCAAGAACCTCTTCTCGGCCTCCTTCTCCGAATCCCTGGCAGCAGAGATCAGTTCAGTCTCCAGAGACGAGGTACGTTCCTCCGGGTACTGCTTACACGGAAAGGGCTGGTGCTTCTCCTCTCCCCTCGACCAACCCGAGGGCATGGGAGAAACTGTGTCCCTGTCTGTGCTGCAGGTCACTCCCAAAATCCACTCAAAAGCTCTCGGGAGCAAAGAAATACCCACACACCTCCTTGGAGAGCTTGCAGGGCTTACCCTGCCTGCCCGCCCTCTGTGCTGGGAACAGGGGAAGCTGCTCGCTTCTGCTTTGCTGATCCTGGCGGCTCTGCTTTGCCTGCCCTGGGACTGCTTCCTCTTTCTGGGACAGACCAAGGAGCGCAGGGTGTGTCTATCTGCCCGTAGCTGCCTTAAAACTGCTCTTGAAAGGGATCCTGGCTTCTGTGGGACGCGTGTGCCCGGCTCCGTGGCTGGATCACACATGCTGGTGCACGAACCTGCCTTGTCCGAGTATTGCTCACACCCTAGGAAGTGTAACGGGGAGAGCACATGTGTTTAGGGGGGTCAGAGGGAGGTGTGGTGCTCTCTGCTTTCACCAAGGTCCCATCTGGCTGGGAACTTGAGGAGGGACAGGAGTGAGCAGGGCCAGTAGCTGAGTGCAACACCTCATCTTGGGCCAGAGCAAGGACAGGGAGAGGCTGGGGCAGCCCCAGAGATGCCAGCACCTGCTCCTCTAGCAGGGGACTCAGCCTCCTGTGCCTGCGGCCCAGGCACCCACTTGCACGGTTTGGAGACCTGTGGGATCATGGAACGGTTTGGGTTGGAAGAGACCTCCAAGCCCATCCAGTTCTACCTCCCACTGGATCAGGGGCTCCAAGCCCCATCCAGCCTGGCCTGGAACCCCTCCAGGGATGGGGCAGCCACCCCTGCTCTGGGCAACCTGGGCCAGGGCCTCCTCACCCTGACAGAAAAACATTTCTTCCCTAAAATCTCATCTCAATCTCCCCTCTTGCAGCTGAAACCCATCCCCCTCGTCCTGCCCTCCCTGATCAGGAGCCCCTCCCCAGCTTTCCCAAAGCCCTTTTTAGTACTGGAAGTTGCTCTGAGCTCTCCATGGAGCCTTCTCTTCTCCAGGCTGAACAATCCCGACTCCCTCAGCCTGTCCTCGTGCAGGAGGTGCTCCAGCCCTCAGATCATTTCCATGACCTCCTCTGGCCTCGCTCCAACGGCTCCGTGTCCTTCCCATGCTGAGGGAGATGATGTGAAATCACAATCCTTTGTTGAGGATGTAGGAGCATCTGTCAGGGCAGACCCAGTGGGCATAAGGGTGTCCTGCAGGGCAGGAGGAGGGGCTCAGCTGGGTGGCCAGAGCCTGCAGGAATCACCCGTGACCCACTGGCAGTCCTGCTGGGAAGCATTTCTACCTGTGCAAGAACAGAAATAGGAAGAGGGTAATCTCTGCGGGTGCAGAGACACAAGAAGCTTCACTGGTCTCTGGGCGGCAGCAAGCAGGGACCTCTCACTCCCTCTCTCCCTCCTTTGCAGCTCATGGAAGCAATTCAGAAGCAAGAGGAGATCAACTTTCGCCTGCAGGATTACATCGACAGGATCATCGTGGCCATCATGGAGACGAACCCCTCCATCCTGGAAGTGAAGTAAGAGCCGAGAGCCACCGGCTGCAGGCGCTCCTCAGTGGGTGTGCATTTGGTGCTCTGAGAGGATAAAGAGGGACTCAAAACGTCTTTGCTCTTGATGAAGGCACGAGGAAGCATCGCGTCAGACCGGTGGGTGAATCAGCCAGCGGACCAGGGAAAAAGAAAACCGGCCGCAAGGCTTCGTTGTCTTTCTGTGCTATTTTGAAACCCTTCTGGTTCTGAGGGGTGAAAGGGAACCTGGAGAAGGAACCCAGGCACCAGACAGCTGGAGGAAGGACCCACGTCGGCCCTGCTGCCCGGGAAGCTGGGAACTGCTCTGACAGCAGCGCTCAGGGTGCCGGCAGGAGCTGTAAGGAGAGGGTTTCTCTCCGCTGTGGGATAACAGGACGGAGAAGGAATAAGCGGTGCTGACGTTTTCCCTTCCTGCCCTGTCCAGCCCCAGCAAATGCTTTGCCAAAGTGTCCCTGACACACTCACTCGCTGGGGCAGAGCTGGGAAAGAGGGAAATGCATCCCGGACTCGTAGAGGTGTTTTTTTAATTAACTTAATGCGAATGTCCTCATTCAGCTGGCGCAGTTAATCCTTGCCCTGCTGCTTCTGCTGAGGGAGGGGCTGTGTGCAGAGAGCTCCCTGGCTCCTCTCCCCTCGCAGAAAGAGGCAGGCGAGCGGCTGCCTTCGGGACAGGGCATAAGCGCACTTTGTCACCTGCCTCCTTATTTATTTTGGCTGTCCGTGGCTCACTACCGTCGGCCCTGCCGCCCTCTTCCCTGCTCCCGGCTCTGCCACGGGCTCTGCGGGCGCCTGCTGAGCTCCTAGAGGAGAGGTCGGACACACGGGTGCTCTGTCCAGCCTGCAGGGACCGGGGAAAGGCTGCGACTCTTCAACTTGCACTGGAGGCTGATCCCGGCCGCCTCGCCCCAGCCCAGCTTGGCTTGCCTGGCGTGACAGGGGCACGGAGCCGCAGCGGAGAGGGCCGAGCCCTCCACGTCACCTCCCGAGGTCCCCGGCCTGGGGACGGTGTGCCATTCCCACCCGGAGCAGGGCTCTGCTGGTGATAGCTGCAGCCCTGGAGGGAGAGCCTGCTCCGGCCACCTTTCCCTGCCTTTGCCCTCGGAAACGGAGCAGCAGCTCTCGCTTCTCAGCCCCCGGCTGACATCTCGGTGCCGTCGGGGAGAGGAGAGCGGAGGATCCAACAGCAGCTCCCTGGGAAACAAAAGCCATGTTTGCACCAGACGGCTTCTGGGTCACTGGCACAAGTGGCCGTGGGGGAGCATCAGCCTGGGGAGCGGCTGCCTCCACCACCCTCCTCCTCTGGCTCCCGGGAGGAGGCAGCCAGCAGCTCCCCAAGGATCCAGCTTCACTCAGTACCTCAGGCCCCCCCGAAAGCGGTTCTTTTTCCTGCTTGTCAGGTTTGAGAAGTGCCCGAGTGGCCTGAACGTGTAAGCCGCAGCGATCCCTTGGCCACCGCTGGGCCTCATCTCCCCAAAACGCTTTCCTGGCAGAGCAGCCCCTGCGCCGTTTGTGCCGGGAGAGGTGGTGGCTGCCTCCACCCTCCCTCTCCCCCTCCTTTCGAAACACTTTCGCCTCTGGGTGCTCGAACCCCAAGGCCTTGAGCCCCAAAACCCTGGGGTGAGGCGAGGGGAGCCCCAAGCACTCCCGTCTCCCTTCCCGTCTCCGGCATCCACTCCCCTCCCTGCCCCGAGTCGGCGGGAAGAAGCCACGTAATGTACATTTCCAGAGAAGTTTTGGGTGTAAATCAGTGTATACTTAGAGAGGGAAAATTTTTCTATCTTGTAGAGTAGGTATTTTTATAGAATGAAGGTTGATCATTTTTTTAATACTTTAAAGAAGAGAGAAATGTATCTGTGTATACACAAAAAGCATATATATATATATATGTATAAATATATAAATATGGGAGATCTGCCTTTCTCGACTTGGGATCAAGGATCCCTGGTTCAAACACTCGTCTTTTTTTTTTTTTTTCCTGTCGCTCACAAAGAGGTACTGTAACTGTAAATAAGCACCGGGAAAAAAATATTAAGCAAACAAAGCACTGACTTGCACATTCACCATGCTTTAAGGCCCTATGGAAAAGGAAAAGAACCAGCCCAGAAACTGTTCTTCCCTACAAGGTTCCTCTTTCCCCACCGGTATGTGAAGGATTCCCCCCCCCAAAAGAGGCAAAAACAGTATTGTCTTAACTGATGTATCAATTCTTGTCGGATTAAAAGCTGTTACTATTCCTGCCCAGAGAGGTTCTTTCTGCAGGGGAAGCTCCGAGCGTCCGCCCGGTGAGGCTGGACCGGAGTGGGAAGAGGGTCTTGGGGTTGGGGGTTGTGGGTTGAGGAGGGAGACAAACCCTCCCCACAGCCGAGTCCTGTAGCTGGGGAGGAGTCACCCATCCACTGTCCTGGAGGGGTCCAGGTTGGGTGAGGGACCTGTGGAGCTCACCTGGTGTCCCCCAGGTGTCCTCAGGCCTGGCCTGGAGCCCCAACCTGACCAGGAAACCTCCAGCCTGGAGCCCCAACCTGACCAGGAAACCCCCAGCCTGGAGCTCCAACCTGACCAGGAAACCTCCAGCCTGGAGCCCCAACCTGACCAGGAAACCCCCAGCCTGGAGCTCCAACCTGACCAGGAAACCTCCAACCTGGAGCTCCAACCTGACCAGGAAACCCCCAGCCTGGAGCCCCAACCTGACCAGGAAACCCCCAGCCTGGAGCTCCAACCTGACCAGGAAACCTCCAACCTGGAGCTCCAACCTGACCAGGAAACCCCCAGCCTGGAGCCCCAACCTGACCAGGAAACCCCCAGCCTGGAGCTCCAACCTGACCAGGAAACCTCCAACCTGGAGCTCCAACCTGACCAGGAAACCCCCAGCCTGGAGCCCCAACCTGACCAGGAAACCCCCAGCCTGGAGCCCCAACCTGACCAGGAAACCTCCAGCCTGGAGCCCCAACCTGACCAGGAAACCTCCAGCCTGGAGCCCCAACCTGACCAGGAAACCTCCAGCCTGGAGCCCCAACCTGACCAGGAAACCTCCAGCCTGGAGCCCCAACCTGACCAGGAAACCTCCAGCCTGACTGGGATCCTCTTGCCTGATCAGGACCCTCCCCAGCCTGGCCGGGACCCCCTTGTCTGACCAGGAGCCCCCCACGTTTAATCAAGATGTCCCCAGCCTGTCCAGGACCCCCTTTCTGGGGAGCTCTGGGGGGGCTGTGGCTCAGCCCCACTAGGGACTTGCTCAAGGGACGTCCTGGAGGCTTTCCTGTTCCTGTCCCGTGCTTTTTGCTCCCGAAAGCACCCCAGGTGAGCGTTGGGGTTGTCCTGTGCAGGGATAGCGGTTGGACTCGATGATCCTCATGGGTCCTTTTCAACATGGGACACTGACGAGATTATGATTCCATAATTCATCCTTCTCTGAGCTGCTCTAGGACACCTCTATAAGGCTCAAAGCTGTTCTGCAGCCCTCAAAGGACCAAGATTTCTGCAAAGCTGAAGCACCTGCTGCAGGAGGACAGGCTGAGAGGGTTGGGGTTGTGCAGCCTGGAGGAGAGAAGGCTCTGGGGGGACCTTAGAGCAGATTCCAGTGCTGAAAGGAGCTCCGGGAGACCTGGGGAGAGGCTCTGGATCAGAGAGGGCAGAGAGAGGATGAGGGGGAATTGTTTTCAGCTGCAAGAGGGGAGATTGAGATGAGATCTTAGGCAGAAATGTTTTCGTGTGAGGGTGGGGAGGCCCTGGCCCAGGTTGCCCCGAGCAGGGGTGGCTGCCCCATCCCTGGAGGGGTTCCAGGCCAGGTTGGATGGGGCTTGGAGCCCCTGATGCAGTGGGAGGTGTCCCTGCCCGTGGCAGGGGTGGCACTGGATGGCTCTGAGGTCCCTCCCAACCCAACCCGTTCCATTTGGGCAGCACCAGAGCACTTGCATTGCTCAAATAGCTCTCAGGCTCCTCAAACCAGCCCTAAAAGGCACCAAGACACTGAAACTGCTTGGAGGGGCTCAGAGTAGCTCTTAAAAGTCCTCTAAGCCCTTCGAAAACTCCTTGAAATAGCTCAAAATGGATCATAAATAAAACAACCCACCTTGTAGCAGCTCTGAAGCACTCCAAGCCTCCTCTGCCTGGCTCTGAAATGCCTTAAGTGCTCGGACGCCCTCCTCGAGGCCCCTGGAGCTCCTCCAGCCCTTCCCATTGCCCCTCTCGGCTCAGCAACCTCCCTAAACGTCTCCAAACAGTTCAAAACCCCCAAACCCCCAACTCTGAACAACACCAAAGAGGCGTAAAGCAACCTTAAACCAGCTCCGTGCTGCTCCCAAGCTGCCCTGACGCTCATCAGAGTCCTTGTAGCTGCTTGGAAGCACAGGGATGGAGCTCCAAAGGGGTTGAGACCTCTCCAACCTCCTCAAAACTGCTCCAGAAAAGCCCTAAAGCTCCAAACGTCTCCACATCCTTCAGAACAGCCACAGAGCTGCTTCAAAGGACCCTTTCCCAGCACAATGGTGCCTCAGCGCCGCTTTACCATTTATAATAAATAAATGAAATGTATTTACATCAATATATTTCATAGAATCGTGGAATAGTTTGGGTTAGAAAGGACATTAAAGCCCACCCGGTTCCACCCCTGCCATGGGCAGGGACACCTCCCATTGGATCAGGTTGATCTGGATTGGATTTCCACCGGAAAACTAGAAGTTTTCTTCCAAAACTAAAGGTTTGTGGAGTTTTCGTAGCAACAAAGCTCCTCAGGAAAGCTGAGCTGCTTCTCCAGCACTGCTCTGAAGGGCACTGGGCAGCTCTGGAATGTCGGGTGGGATGTTCCACCTGTGGATGGAGAAACCAGCAGGCACAAAGCTGTAGGGTGGCTGGTGGGAATCCATCCGGATCCTTCCCAGCTATAGAAATCATAGAATTATAGAATCACTAGGTTGGAAAGGACCCACTGGATCATCGAGTCCAACCATGTTTGGCTGGAAAAGACCTTTGAGATAGAATCATAGAATCATAGAACAACCAGGTTGGAAAAGACCCATCAGATCTTCTAGTCCAACCATTCCTATCAAACACTAAACCATGTCCCTCAAGACCTCATCCACCCGTCCCTTAAACACCTCCAGGGAAGGGGAATCAACCCCCTCCCTGGGCAGCCTATTCCAATGCCCAATGACCCTCTGTGTGAAGAACTTCCTCCTAATCTCCAGCCTAAATCTCCCCTGGTGGAGCTTGAGGCCATTCCCTCTCGTCCTGTCCCTTGGGAGAAGAGCCCAGCTCCCTCCTCTCCACAACCTCCTTTCAGGTAGTTGGAGAGAGTAATGAGGTCTCCCCTCAGCCTCCTCTTCTCCAGGATAAACACCCCCAGCTCTCTCAGCCATTCCTCATCAGGCCTGTTCTCCAGCTCCTTCACCAGCCTCATTGCTCTTCTCTGGACTCACTCCAGAGCCTCAACATCCTTCTTGTGCTGAGGGGCCCACAACTGAACACAGGATTCAAGGAGCAGTCTCACCAGTGCTGAGTTCCTGGAGATCCAACCATCCCTGTGCTCTGCTGAACCAGCTCCCCAAGCATCTCCTTGGCTTTCAACACCCCCCAGACCCCCCCCCCCCCCAGGTCCCTGGGCAGCAGTTCCAGTGCTGTGGTCCCCAACACCTCCAGGTGACCCACGGCCACGTCCCTCGGCAAGGAGGCCGCAGCAGAGCCCCAGCAGGCCGTGGGGTGCTGGGAGCCCAGCACAGGAATGCGGCAGCCGCTGGGTGTTGGGTGGTGGTTGGAGGGTGGTGAGGAGCAGAGCTGTGCTCCACAGGACCCTTGTTTAGAGAAGGGATTTCCAGATCCTTCTCCTTTTGCATCTGCTGCCCATCCCGGGGAAGGCTGGGATGGGATTAACCCTTGGCAACCGCAGCAGGAATGATGTCCCCACACCCTGAAAACCTCACAAGTTCTCCTGGTGAAGCAGGAGCACCAAGTCCTGCAGTCAGTGCCCAGGGGGTGCAGGCCCCAACAGGGGTTGGTGACCCCCAGCAGCCCCTCCACACACCCAGATTGGGGGGGACGACACACTCCGAGCTGGGAACCCAACCTGGGACCCTCAGCCTGGCCAGGACCACCCCCCAGCCTCACTGGGACCCCCATTCTGAACGAGACCCCCAGCCTGGCCAAGACTCCCATCTTGACCCAGATCCCCCCAGTCCTGACCAGGACTCCCTCCACCAACCAGTATCGTCTACTTGGACGACCCTCCTGGAGCTCACAGCCGCACCAGGACCTCACCAGCCTGACCAGCACCCTCCCAACCTGACCGGGACCCCCTATCCTAACTGGGACCTCCCCCATCAGGACCACAACCCCCTATCCTGACCAGGACCCCTCATCCTGACCGGGGTCCCCAGCCTGACTGGGACCCCTAACCTGGCCAGGAACCCCCAACCTCACTAGGAACCCCCAATCCAGAACAGGACCCCCTGTCCTGACTGGGACCTCCTATTCTGACCAGGAACCCCAACCTGACTGGGACCCTCTATCCTGACAGGACCCCCAGGCTGACCAGGACCCTAATAACCTAACAAGGATCCCAGCCTGACTGGGACCCTTAACCTGTCCAGGAGCCCCCAGTCTCACTAAGAACACCCCATCCAGACCAGGACCCTCTATCCTGACCAGGCCCCCCAAACTGACCAGAAACCCCAACCTGACTGGGATACTCTGTCCTGACCAGGACCCCCAAGGTGACCAGGATCCTAATAACCTGACCAGGATCCCCAGCCTGATCGGGACCCCTAACCTGGCCAGGAACCCCCAACCTCACTAGGAACCCCCTATCCTGCCCAGGACCCCCTGTCCAGACCAGGAGCCCCCATCCTGACTGGGACCCTCTATCCTGACCAGGACCCCCAACCTGACCAGAACCCCCAAACTGACCAAGATCTTCAAGCTGACCAAGACCCTAATGACCTGACCAGGATCCCAGCCTCACTAGGAACCCCCCATCCAGACCGGGACCCCCTCTCCTGACCAGCACCCCCAAGCTGACCGGGACCCATAACCTGGTGAGGAACCCCCAACCTCACTAGGAACCCCCAGTCCAGACCAGGACCCTCTATCCTAACCAGGACCCCTTATCCTGACTGGGACCCTCTATCCTGACTAGGACCCTGAAACTGACCAGGACCCTAATAACCTGACCGGGACCTCCAACCTCACTAGGAACACCCCTTCCGGACCAGGACCCCCTGTCCTGACAGGGACCCTCTATCCTGATCAGGACCCTAATAACCTGACTGGGACCCCCAAGCTGACCAGGACCCTAATAACCTGACTGGGACCCCTAACCTGGCCAGGAACCCCCAACCTCACTAGGAACACCCCGTCCAGACCAGGACCCCTTCTCCTCACTGGGACCTTCTATCCTGACTGGGACCCTCTAACCTGACCAGGACCCTGAAACTGACCAGGACCCCGAAATTGACACCCCCCCCCCCCCCCAATCCTGCTTCCCCTCCTCCCAGTCCTGCCCACCCCTCCCCTCAGCCCTCCCTGCTGTCCCATGCCGGCCCAGCCCCCACCCCGGGGGGAGGGTCCGGGGGAGGGTCCTGGCTGGGGAGGAGGCTCCCCCCCCGTCTCCTTCTCGTTCTTCTCCGCCGTCCCGGGGCTGAGCTGCTCCTGGCCCCCCCTTCCCCCCCCATGGCCCGCATCGAGGAGCACCTGGACGGCATCATCTCCGACTTCGAAGGTGAGGGACACCCCCCGAACCCTCCGGGGGGGCTCAGGGACCCGCACGGGGAAAGGGGGGAGAGTGGGGAGGGGGGTTAGAGGGGATGGGGGGGAGGGGAATGGACATGGTGGGGGGGGGGGGGGGAGGATGCTTTAGGGGGGTGGGGGGAGGGGTAGGGGGGGATGCTTTAGGGGTCTAGGAAGGGGTTGGGGGTGCTTCAGGGCTCTGGGAAGTGCGGGGGAAGATGCTTTAGGGGAGTTGGGAGGGAGGGGATGCTGGGGAGGGGGGTTGGGGTTTGAGGGGAGTGTGTGTTGGGGGAGTCTGGGGGGAGGGGATGATTCAGGGGTCTGGGAAGGGCTGGGGGGATGATTTAGGGGTCTAGGAAGGGGGTGGGGGATGCTTTGGGGGTCTGGGAAGGGGTAGGGGTTCATTTAGGGGTCTGGGAAGGGGAGGGAGATGCTTTAGGGGTCCTGGAAGTTGGGGGGGAGGATGCTTTGGGGGTCTGGGAAGGGGTAGGGGATCATTTAGGGGTCTGGGAAGGGGTCTGGGGGATGCTTCAGGGGTCTGGGAAGGGGTCGGGATGCTTTATGGTCTGGGAAGGGGTAGGGGGGATGCTTTAGGAATCTAGGAAGGGGTAGGGGGGATGCTTTAGGGATCTGGGAAGGGGTCAGGGGATGCTTTAGAGGCCTAGGAAGGGGTAGGGGGGATGCTTTAGGGGTCTGGGAGGGGGGAGAGGATGCTTCAGGGGTCTGGGAAGGGTTGGGGGGATGCTTTAGGGGTCTGGGAAGGGTTGGGGGGGATGCTTTAGGGGTCTGGGAAGTGGGAGGGGGATGCGTTAGGGGGGTGGGGAGGGAGGGGATGCTGGGGAGGGGGGTTGCGGCTTTGGGGGGAGAGTGTGTTGGGGGGCGTGGGGGGAGGGGATGCTTTGGGGAAGTGGGGATGGGGGAGAGGAATGCTTTAGGGGTCTGGGAAGAGGTTGGGGGATGCTTTAGGGGTCTGGGAAGGGGTCAGGATGCTTTAGGGGTCTGGGAAGGGGTCAGGATGCTTTAGGGGTCTGGGAAGGGCTCAGGATGCTTTAGGGGTCTGGGAAGAGGTTGGGGGATGCTTTAGGGGTCTGGGAAGGAGTCAGGATGCTTTAGGGGTCTGGGAAATGTTGGGGGAGATGCCTTAGGGGTCTGGGAAGGAGTAGGGGGAAATGCTTTAGGGGTCTAGGAAGGGCTGGGGGGATGCTTTAGGGGTTTGGGAAGGGGTCAGGGTGCTTTAGGGGTCTAGACTGGGGGGGATGCCCTGGTAGGGAGTGTGTGCTCCAGGGGCTCTGGGGGTGATCGGGGGGGGGTCTGGGGGTAGGGGGGATGCTCCAGGAGGGGCTGGGGGTGGCGGAGAAGGTGCTTTGGGGGGGGCTGCACAGGAGGGGGAAGCTTTAGGGGGGACTGGCTGTGGGGAGGGGCACCCCAGGGTCCTGTGGGGTGGGATGTTTGGGATGGGGAGGATGGGGGGATAGCAATGGGGAGGGGGAGATGCACTGGGAATGGGGGGGGGGGAGTGCCCCAGTGGGGCTTTATCTCGTCGGGGGGTCCCCTAGGGGGCTGGGTACCCCCACTCCTGGCTGGGGTTGGGGGGGGGGTGATGCCCCATAGGGTTATTTCGGGGAGGGGAGGATGTCCCCTTGGCCACTGGGTGTGGGTCTGTGCCCCCGACATGGGGCAGGGGCTGCAGGGATGGGGGGTCCGATGGGGGATCCCACAACCCCCCTGCCCCTCCCCACCTCTCCCTTCCACCCCCAATCCCTCCCACCCTCCCCCCACATCCCCCGAATCCCCCCAAAATACTTGTCTCCCCCAACCCCAATCCCCCCTTGCCCCTGCCCACCTCTCCCTACATCCCCCCAATCCCTTCCACCCCCGCCACATCCCCCAAATCCCCCCAAAATCCTTGTGTCCCCCCACCCCAATCCCCCTTGCCCCTCTCCACCTCTCCCTACATCCCCCTTCCAGCCCCCAATCCCTTCCAACCCCCCCCCCTGCATCCCCTGGATACCCCCAAATCCTTGTGTGTGTCCCCCCCTGCCCACCTCTCCCTCCACCCCCCAATCCCTCCCACCCTCCCCCCACATCCCCCGAATCCCCCCAAATCCTTGTGTCCCCCCATCCCCCCTGCCCCTCCCTCCTGAGAGCTGTGACCTGGGGCGAGTTTGGGGTGAAAGGAAGGCATTTTGGCCTCTCCCGAGCAGCGAGATAGATGTGGGGAGGGGGGAGGCTCCTTGGCCAGCTGGAGAGGGGCCGGAGTGGCCGCAGGACCCAGAGAGCTGGCCAAGAGCTGTTATTAACAGCGCCCTGAGCCCTGACCCCGGGGTCAGAGGGGACCCACCCTGCCCCCGGCACCCACCGCACAGCCCCGGCGAGGAAGGGGAGCCAGAGGAAGAGGAAGGAGGGGTAGGGGCAGCCTCATGCTGGTGGGAACCCCAGGGTGGTGCCCCCACTGCCCTCCTGCCCCCAGCACTGATGGCCAAGCTGGGGTGAGGAAGAGGAGGGTGAGGAAGAGGAGGGCTATGAAGGATGAGGAAGAAGGGTTGGGGCAGCCCTCAGGTCTGCAAAGCCGGGTGGGAGCCACGGGTGCAGCCTCCTGCGTGGATCATGATGTTACTGCCGCGTAGAAATAGAATCACAGAACAACCAGGTTGGAAGAGACCCACCGGATCATCGAGTCCAACCATTCCCATCAAACACTAACCCATGTCCCTCAGGACCTCGTCCACTCATCCCTTAAACACCTCCAGGGAAGAGGACTCAACTCCCTCCCTGGGCAGTCTCTGACACTGCCCAATGACCCTTTCCAAGGACAATTTTTTCATAATGTCCAGCCTGACCCTTCCCTGGTGGAGCTTGAGGCCATTCCCTCTTGTCCTGTCCCTTGGGAGAAGAGCCCAGCTCCCTCCTCTCCACAACCTCCTCTCAGGGAGTTGCAGAGAGCAATGAGGTCTCCTCTCGGCCTCCTCTTCTCCAGGACAAACACCCCCAGCTCTCTCAGCTGCTCCTCTTGTTCTCCAGCCCCTTCCCCAGCTTTGTTGCTCTTCTCTGGACTCGCTCCAGAGCCTCAACATCCTTCTTGTGCTGAGGGGATAGAACTGAACACAGGATTCGAGGAGCAGTCTCACCAGTGCTGAGTACAGAGGGAGAAGAACCTCCTTGGAGGTTGTAGCTCAGACCTGCCTCACCGTCAGTAGGCTTCAGGGTTAACGCCCTGAGAGAAGGTGGGAATCCTTCCCAGGGAGGCTGTTGGGATTCATGGAGGGGGAGAGGGTCAGGATCCGGTTACTGTGCCCCAGATCCCTTACAGGGGGAATAAAGCGGACAGTGTGCTGCTCAGCGAGGTGGCGGCACTGGCTGCCTGGGCACAGATAAACAGGGGAAACGATGATAAAACCGTGGGGAACAATGATAGAACCACAGGGGACAGGGCAGGGGGGACACTGGCGCCACACTGGTGTCCCACACAGGACGGGCTCACAAGGAGCCCTGTGCACCCGACTGCGCGGGGGACACCTCTGGGTGCTGGGGTGGCTGCACAGGGGTCCCAGGGGTCACTGGGGAGGGGACATCAGGAAAAAATATTTCACAGAAAGGGTCATTGGGCAGTGTCAGAGGCTGCCCAGGGAGGGGGTTGAGTCACCTTCCCTGGAGGGTTTAAGGTGTGGGTGGACGAGGTGCTGAGGGACATGGGTTAGTGATTGATGGGAATGGTTGGACTCGATGATCCGGTGGGTCTCTTCCAACCTGGTGATTCTGTGGGTCTATGACAGCCTGAGGATGTCACCGGGTGCTGCTCTCATGCCACCACCTCTCTCTCTGTCCCTAGCACTCAAGAAGTCATTTGACGTGGAGGATGAGGACGCGGCGCCCGGTTCTCCATCGCTGTCCCCGTTGCCCTCGGGCACCCGCGAGTGCCACCGGTCACCGCCGCCTGGCCACCCACCCCACCCGGGCACCGGCCCCACGCGGCGCAGCCAGCTCAGCACCGGCCTCACCACCAGCCGAGCCAACGGTGCCGCCGGCACCACCATCGCCCGCGTCGCCTCCTTCCACACGCACCGGGGCTTGGCCACGGGGCCAGGCAGTGACGGCGAGAGCCCCCGCAGCTCATCCTCCAGCCTGGAGAGCCCTGCAGGCCCCCAGCCCCCGGGCCCCCTCCCAGCCACCGCTCCCGGCCTGAAGAAGGTCCCGTCCCACAGCAGCGTCTTCCCTGCAGACCTGGAGCGTCCCCTGCACGGGGTCACCCCCGGCTCACTGCCAGCCCTGGATCTGCACATCGCCGAGGAGCCGGCGATGGGGACCCCCCTGCCGAACCCCTCGCTCTGGGGCACCCGCAGCCCCGCAAGCCAGCCCCGCGCCCGACAGCCTTCCTCCTCCTCCTCCTCCTCCTCTCTGGCCGCCTGCGATGGCACCGAGGTGGCCCCAGGGCTGCCCACGCTCTCCAAGGGGACAGGGGGACAGGACGTCATCGCGCAGGCGGTGCCCTGCCCGCAGCCCAGGGTCGGCCTTGGCGCCAGCCCCGCTCCGGCTCACCGCTCCCTGTCCCCAGCTGCCCCGGCGAGGCCCGAGGTGCTGCCGCCACCGCCAGGTGCCCAGGCCGCCCCCTTCAAGCTGGTGTCACAGCCCCAGACGGTGCAAGTGAGCTCCCAGCCTGCCTTCCGCGGGGCACTGGTGCTGGGGCCAGCCCTGGGCACCCCGGTAGCGCCTGCTGGAGCTGGGACGCAACCCCCCAACACTGGACCCGTGGGACCGAGGGGACCCTGCAGTGCAGCGGTGGCTCCCGACGAGGCCGCAGATGGCAGCCAGGCTGCGGTGACACCAGAGCAAGGTAGGACTCCACACGTTTGGGTGCTGCTGCAGTGGTTGCTCGCTGCCTGTGGGAGGTCCTAGGGGGGTGGGGAATGGAGAGAGGTGAGCACCCCAAAACACCATCTCCAGCCTCACTCGCAGCGTGGGCCTGGAGCTGTGTTTCATGTATCAGAAACGGTGTGACCAACAGGTCCAGGGAGGTTCTTCTCCCTCTGGACTCGGCACTGGTGAGACTGCTCCTCAAATCCTGTGTTCAGTTGTGGGCCCCTCAGCACAAGAAGGATGTTGAGGCTCTGGAGCGAGTCCAGAGAAGAGCAACGAAGCTGGTGAAGGGGATGGAGAAGGAGAGGAGTGGCTGAGAGATCTGGGGGTGTTTATCCTGGAGAAGAGGAGGCTGAGGGGAGACCTCATTGCTCTCTGCAACTCCTTGAAAGGAGGTTGTGGAGAGGAGGGAGCTGGGCTCTTCTCCCAAGTGACAGGGGACAGGATGAGAGGGAATGGCCTCAAGCTCCACCAGGGGAGGTTTAGACTAGAGATTAGGAAAAAGTTTTTCACAGAATGGGTGATTGGGCACTGTCAGAGGCTGCCCAGGGAGGTGGTTGATTTGCCTTCCCTGGAGGGGTTTAAGGGACGGGTGGACGAGGTGCTGAGGGACATGGGTTAGTGTTTGATAGGAATGGTTGGACTCGATGATCCGGTGGGTCTCTTCCAACCTGGTGATTCTATCATTCTATGATTCTATGACTCGTTCCTGTCCCCTCTCCCCGGTCCTCACTGGGACCCCCGGGCTGGATGCCGCGTTGCTAAACCCTCCCAGGGTGCCCTGTTGCCTCCAGCCACCGCGGCACAGCCGGAGCTTGGAGCTGTGGTGATGCCAGTGACGACACCGTTAGGATGATCCCTGCTGGTGTCCTCCTCCCCGCAGTACTGGGGTCTGCGGTGTTGGCGTTTGGTGTTGGGGGATCCATGTGGCGCTGGCAGAACTCCCAGCCCCGGGGTACCTGGCGTGCTTCCCGTGCCGCCCCGGCACACGGCGCTTTCCCCGGCACGGGAGGACAGGTCGGGACACCTATTCTTATGCTGGGGACTCTGGAGCTGGGCCCAGGGCTCCAGGTGGGTCTTGTAGAGGGGCAGGATCCCCTCCCTCCCTGCTGGCTTCGCTCTTTGGAAAGGAGCTCAGGGCATGGGTGGTTTCTGGGCTGTGAGTGCACATTGCCAGCTCAGTTCCAGCTTCTACCCCAGACCCCCGAGTCCTCACGGCTGCTCCCAATTTCCTCACCCTTCAGCCTCCACTGGAGTCAGGTACAGGACCTCGAGGTCCTGCGCACGTTCCTGAGGGGAGACCTCATTGCTCTCTCCAATTCCCTGAAAGGAGGTTGCGGAGAGGAGGGAGCTGGGCTCCTCTCCCAAGGGACAGGATGAGAGGGAATGGCCTCAAGCTCTGCTAGGGGAGGGTCAGGCTGGACATTAGGAAAAAAAAAAATCATAGAAAGTGTCATTGGGCTGTGTTAGAGGCTGCCCAGGGAGGGGGTTGATTCCCCTTCCCTGGAGGGGTTTAAGGTGGATGAGGTGCTGAGGGACATGGGTTAGAGATTGATGGGAATGGTTGGACTTGATGATCCAGTGGGTCCCTTCCAACCTGGTTGTTCTATGATTCTATGAGACATGTGCCCCAGCGGCGGCAGCGCCAAGCGCCAGCGCCCTGCGCGTGCCGCCTATCACCGCGATCTTGTCCCACATCCAGCGCTTTCTTCCCCTCTCATCCCTCCTTGCCTTGGCCCCGGGACAGATCCTGCTCCTCCCTTCCCACGGGGGCGGTGGCGGTGGCGAGGGGCCAGGGCGTGCTCGGCACGTGGCTGGTGCCGGCGGCTCCCACTGCGTCGGCTGCACCCATGGGCGAGCACGGGGTGGGGGAGCGCGGTGTCCACCGTCTGGGTGGCTGCTCCGGGAGAGGCCGGAGGGTGCTGGGGTGGCTGGGAGACGGCTGCCGCCACCAGGGCTGCCAGGTTGGGTGCGTTGGGTTCATCGCCCGTCTTGCCGCGGTGTCATGAGAGCCGCCGGCCGGGCTCTAAGTACCGACGCGGGCCAAGGCATCCATACATCTGCTGCGGGCGCCGTGAATCATCCCCCAGCCATGCTTGCGGTTGCGCTGCCCAGCCAGCCCGGCTGCCCCAACGACCTGCGGCACTGCCAGGGCACAGGGACGGTGCTTGGGGCCGAGCCAGGGCGATGGGGGCATGGAGGGTCAGTGCTTGGGGACAAGCCAGGGTGATGGGGACACAGAGGGTCAGTGCCTGGGGACAAGCCAGGGTGATGGGGACGTCAGGGGATGGTGCTCAGGGCTGAGCTGTGATGATGGGGATGTGGGGGGACAGTGCTTGGGGCCAAGCCAGGGTGATGGGGACATGGAGGGTCAGTGTTTGGGGACAAGCCAGGGTGATGGGGACACAGGGGTTCAGTGCTTGGGGACAAGCCAGGGTGATGGGGACATGGAGGGTCAGTGTTTGGGGACAAGCCAGGGTGATGGGGACACGGGGGTTGAGTGCTTGGGGACAAGCCAGGGTGATGGGGACACGGGGGTTGAGTGCTTGGGGCCAAGCCAGGGTGATGGGGACATGGAGGGTCAGTGTTTGGGGACAAGCCAGGGTGATGGGGACACAGGGGTTCAGTGCTTGGGGACAAGCCAGGGTGATGGGGACTGGAGAGTCAGTGCTTGGGGACAAGCCAGGGTGATGGGGACTGGAGAGTCAGTGCTTGGGGACAAGCCAGGGTGATGGGGACACGGGGGTTCAGTGCTTGGGGACAAGCCAGGGTGATGGGGACTGGAGAGTCAGTGCTTGGGGACAAGCCAGGGTGATGGGGACACAGGGGTTCAGTGCTTGGGGACAAGCCAGGGTGATGGGGACTGGAGAGTCAGTGCTTGGGGACAAGCCAGGGTGATGGGGACACGGGGGTTCAGTGCCCAGGGCCAAGATGGGGTGATGGGGACAGGCAAGGGCAGTGCTGGGGTCTGAGCCAAGGTGATGGGGACACAGGGGGATGGTGCTCGGGGATGAGCTGGAATGATGGGGACTTGGGGACAGTGCTTAGGGCCAAGGTGGGGTGATGGGGACATCAGGGGATGGTGCTCAGGGCTCAGCTGTGATGATGGGGACATGAGGGGACAGTGCTTGCGGCTGAACTGGGGTGGTGGGGGGACAGGGGTTCAGTGCTTGGGGACAAGCCAGGGTGATGGGGACATGGGGGTTCAGTGCTTGGGGACAAGCCAGGGTGATGGGGACTGGAGAGTCAGTGCTTGGGGACAAGCCAGGGTGATGGGGACACGGGGGTTCAGTGCCCAGGGCCAAGAAGGGGTGATAGGAACATGCAGAGACAGCACTCAGGGCTGAGCTGGGGTGGTGGGGACGTGAGGGGACAGTGCTTGTGATCAAGGTGGGGGGTGATGGAGGGTATGGTTGGGGCTGAGCTGGGGTGATGAGGACACTCAGTTTGGAGCTGATCCAAGGTGCTGGGGACATGCAGGGACAGTGCTTGAGGCTGATCCGAGGTGATGGGGACACCGGGGGACAGCGCTCAGGGCTGAGCTGGGGTGATGGGACATGGGACCATTGGTGCTTGGGACCAAGCAGGGGTGATGGGGACGTGAGGGGACAGTGCTTGGGGCTGAGCTGGGGTGATGGGGACACTCAGTTGGAGCTGATCCGAGGTGATGGGGACACTGGGGGACAGTGTTTAGGGCTGAGCTGGGGTGATGGGACATGGGGAGATGGTGCTTGGGACCAAGCTGGGGTGGTGGGGACATGAGGGGACAGTGCTTGAGGCTGATCCGAGGTGATGGGGATACTGGGGGACAGTGCTCGGGGCTGAGCTGGGGTGATGGGACACGGACGTGGTTATGGGACATGGGACCATTGGTGTTTGGGACCAAGTAGGGGTGATGGAGACCACAAAGGGCCAGTGCCTGTGGTTGCGCTGAGGTGACACTTGGTGGGACGGTGCCAAGTCGGGGTTTGGCAGAGCAGCCGAGCGTGCGGTGCTGGTGCTGCGGAGCGGGGCTCGTGCCAGCAGGCAGCGCGTGGGCACCGGCTGCCGCGCAGATGGCTCGGGACCGGCAGGCGCTGCCCGGGCATCGCGGTTTCTCTGCCAGGAAGAGGTGGGGATGCGCCAGTTCCTCTCCGGGGAGGCCACCGTGGTCCCCGGCCGGTGGCACCCGTGGGGCAGCGCAGCTCGCTCGGGCCCGTGCCCCGCGGGAAGAAGCTGCAAGCGAGGCGGCAGCCGTCGCGTTTCACTTCCACGCCGAGCGAGCGCCTGGGTCACCCACGCAGGGCCTGGGGCGAGGAGGAGGAGGAGGAGGAAGAGCGGAGGAGGAGCCGCCCTCTCCGCCTTGCACCCCAGGAGCCATTTGGCCCCGGTGACCGGCTCTCGGCGGCAGCAGCCCCAGCTCCCCCAGGTAAGAGTGGCCAGGGCAGCGGCAGGCAGGGCATCGCGGGGGCAGGATGAGCCCCGGGGTCCGCAGCAGGCAGGGGTTTGGCCCATGGGTCACTTCTGCTTCTGCTCGTCGCCAACACCCATGGGTGCTGCGGTCCCTGTGTGCGCCGCAGCCAGCTGGGCTCTGTCACCACTGTCACCTTGGGTTGTGTTTGGCACTGGAAGAGGCGCCGGCATTCTTGGGTCAGCCTTGGCTGGGTGGGGAGAACCCAGGGGAGCGTCTTGTCAGCTCGGTGAGCATCCCTCCCTCCCCATCCCCAAGTCCTCCCTCCCCAATCTTCCATCCTCCATCCCAAAATCCTCCATCCCCAAATCCTCCATCCTCATCCCCAGACCATCCAGCCCCAGATTGTCCATCCCCAGATCCTCCATCCCCAAATCCTCCATCCTCATCCCCAGGTCATCCAGCCCCAGATTGTCCATCCCTGAATCCTCCATCCTCATCCCCAGATCATCCATCCCCAGATCCACCATCCCTGAATCCTCCATCCTCATCCCCAGACCATCCAGCCCCAGATTGTCCATCCACAGATCCTCCATCCCGAATCCTCCATCCTCATCCCCAGACCATCCATCCCCAGATCCTCCATCCCCAAATCCTCCATCCTCATCCCCACATCATCCAGCCCCAGACTGTCCATCCCCATCCCCAGATCCTCCATCCCTTTGCTGCCAGGGCCAGCTCCCTCGTGCCTCCCCATCTCCGGAGCCTTTGCACTCTTTCCCATCCCACCACACTTCCCAGTTTGACGTCGCGGTGAGGAGCAGTTGGGCTGCGAGTTCCCCTCCCGGCTCGTCCTCTCCCAGCACCATCCACCCCTGGAGCCTTATTACAGGGAATGGGGCCAATTAGCCTGCATCAGTAATTAAACCCATGGAGGAGACCATGGGTCAGGATTACTTGTCCTTGCCTGGGAAACGGGAGCATTCCTAACGAGTCCTCCAACAGGTCTGGCTGCAAAGCCATTAGCCCGGGAGGGGCATGGGGATGCTGAGGAGTTGCCACCTGGACACCCCGGGATGGTCTTTGCTGTTGGGGGGGTCTCTGACCCTGTGGGGGACACGGTCGTGGGCGCAGCACCTGGTGCCACCAGTGCCCTGTGGTTCCATCCACTGTCCCCTGGGGCTGTTGGTGTCTGCCTGGTGCTGCCATGGGCACAGCGTGAGGTGATGGGCGATGGCCGAGTCCCTGTGAGACCTGCAGCCCAGGGGTCACCCTGGGATTTGCAAGGGGCAAATCCCAGGTCCCTGCCCGCTTCCCTCTGCTTCCCTGCTTGCTTCCCTCTGCTCCCAGCACTCCCTGCCTGCTTCCCTCTGCTTCCCTGCTTGCTTCCCTCTGCTCCCAGCACTCCCTGCCCGCTTCCCTCTGCTTCCCTGCCTGCTTCCCTCTGCTCCCAGCACTCCCTGCCTGCTTCCCTCTGCTTCCCTGCTTGCTTCCCTCTGCTCCCAGCACTCCCTGCCCGCTTCCCTCTGCTTCCCTGCCCGCTTCCCTCTGCTTCCCTGCCCGCTTCCCTCTGCTTCCCTGCCCGCTTCCCTCTGCTTCCCTGCCCGCTTCCCTCTGCTTCCCTGCCTGCTTCCCTCTGCTCCCAGCACTCCCTGCCTGCTTCCCTCTGCTTCCCTCTGCTTCCCTGTCCGCTTCCCTCTGCTCCCAGCACTCTCTGCCTGCTTCCCTCTGCTTCCCTGTCCGCTTCCCTCTGCTCCCAGCACTCTCTGCCTGCTTCCCTCTGCTTCCCTGCCTGCTTCCCTCTGCTCCCAGCACTCCCTGCCTGCTTCCCTCTGCTTCCCTCTGCTTCCCTGCCTGCTTCCCTCTGCTCCCAGCACTCCCTGTCCGCTTCCCTGTCCACTTCCCTGTCCGCTTCCCTCCGCTCTCAGCACTCCCTGCCCTCATCCCTCTGCTTCCCATCCTGCTCCCTGCTTGCTCCTTATGCTCTTTGCCCACTTCCCAGTCTGCTCCCTTCTCTCTTCCCTGTGCTCCCACCCTGTTCCCCTGTGCTCCCTGCCTGCTTCCCTCTGCTTCCCATCCTGCTCCCTGCTTGCTCCTTGTGCTCTTTGCCCACTTCCCAGCCTGCTCCCTGCTTGCTTCCCAACCTGTTCCCCTGTGCTCCCTGCCTGCTTCCCTGCTTCCCTGTGTCCCCCGTGCCCCATCGGCCACCCGGGGTGTCTCCGTTCAGCGGCCTCATCGCTTGATTCTGGCTCCAGCCCCCAGGGGTTGGCAGGGACCAGGGAGGGTGTCCCACGTCCCCTCGTGCCCCCGGCTGGGTGGCACTGCTGGCACCAGGAAGTCCCTGGCTGTTTCGCCACTTCCGAGGAAACCCCAACCCACTGTGGCACTGCAATGGGCACTGCTGCTGCTGTCCCCAGCCCCACTGCTGTCCCCAGCCCCACTGCTGTCCCCAGCCCTCCGCCCTCCTGGGCATGGCTGCCCGGCCCCCTCCTGCTGGCCAGGTTTGCACCCCAGGGTGCTGGGATGCTGTTGCCACGGCAACGGGCGTGTGCGGCTCCATCATCTCCTGCTACCTCTGGGCCAGCTTGGGTTGGACTGTGCCTGCGTGTCCCTTGTCCCAGCCCGTGTGGCACGTGGCTGTGGCCTCAGCAGGCCAGCTTGGCTCCCGTGGCCATCAGCAAGCAGCTGCTCAAGCTCTGTGATGCCAAGGACGGGCTGGCATGTATGTGGCAGGCGGGGAGGCTGCGGTGTGGAGGATGCAGGTACCGTGGGGCAACACGGCTCAGGGTGGACAGCAGGGCCACCGCCCCTCGCACCAGCTGGGCACAGGTGCTGCCATGGTGTGACCAGCAGGGCCAGGGAGGTTCTTCTCCCTCTGGACTCGGCACTGGTGAGACTGCTCCTCGAATCCTGTGTTCAGTTGTGGGCCCCTCAGCACAAGAAGGATGTTGAGGTTCTGGAGCGAGTCCAGAGAAGAGCAATGAGGCTGGTGAAGGGGCTGGAGAACAGGCCTGATGAGGAACGGCTGAGAGAGCTGGGGGTGTTTATCCTGGAGAAGAGGAGGCTGAGGGGAGACCTCATTGCTCTCTGCAACTCCCTGAGAGGAGGTTGTGGAGAGGAGGGAGCTGGGCTCTTCTGCCAAGGGACAGGCCGAGAGGGAATGGCCTCAAGCTCCACCAGGGGAGATTTAGGCTAGAGATTGGGAGGAAGTTTTTCACGGAAAGGGTCATTGGGCAGTGTCAGAAGCTGCCCAGGGAGGTGGTGGCGTCCCCATCCCTGGAGGGGTTTAAAATATGTGTAGATGAAGCGCTCGGGGGATCTGGTTCAGATGGGAACGGTCGGACTCGATGATCTCACAGGTCTTTTCTCACCAAGCGATTCTGCCATCTGCTCCAGCCTGGCTGGAGGCCGGTGTGTGGGCACCTTCCCCACCTCGCTGGGCAACCTCTCCGCAGGGTTGTGGCGAGTCGGGGGCTGCGAGGGAGGGAGGGAGGGATGTTCCCGTGCTTGGCGATGAGTGGGAGCAGCAGCGTCGCAAGAGCTGCGCTGGGTGCCAGCCGGGAGCTGGCAGCGAGAAGTGGGGGAGGCCGAGCCGCAGCGCTGATGGGGACAGGGATGCTGGTGGCATCCTCCCCGCGCTGAGGTAGGACCTGGACAGCTGGGGCTGCAGGTGGATGTTACTCACCTGGTGCTCAGGTATGAGGTGTGGGGTGGCACATCCAGCCTCCTGGCGATGCCCCTGGTTGCTCTGCCAGGTGGTGGCATCGGGCACCCCCATCGGGGGTGCCCGATGCCACCACCTGGCAGAGCAACCAGGGGCATCGCCAGGGGGACAACCTGACACCGAGGGGACAGGGAGGGGGCTCACCCACTCTCCCCACCCACACAGAGAGCAGCCTGGAGTCCGAGGAGCACGACATGGAGCCACCAGCCCTGCCGGAGGAGGAGGAGGAGGCGCCTCTCCCGGCGTCCTCGGACCCAGAGGGTTGCCAGCTCTTCGGTTACGTGGGCATCGAGGCTGTGCTCGACCAGATGAAAGTCAAGACCATGAAGACAGGCTTCGAGTTCAACATCATGGTCGTGGGTGAGTAGTGGCCGCGGGGTTTGCTCCCAGCTGGGGCAGGAATTCTGGCTCTGGTGCTGCTGGGGCAGGGCACATCTTGCTTTTAAGGGGTTTTAAGGCTTTTAAGGAGTAGTAAATCAAAAAGGACCAGCACCCATCCCCCCAAAAATAATCAGAAGATTATTATTTCAGGGCACTCACAGCCCTGAAAGCCAAACTGTGTCCTGGTTGCATCCAAAGAGGCTTGTCCAGCAGGGAGGGAGGAGACTCTGTCCCTCTGCTCTGTCAGATCCTCCTGGAGCCTGCGTCCAGCTCTGGGTCCTCAGCACAGGGAGGGGATGGAGCTGTTGGAGCGAGTCCAGAGGAGGCCACGGAGATGATCTGAGACCTGGAGAACCTCCTGTGCGAGGACAGGCTGAGAGAGTTGGGGTTGTTCAGCCTGGAGAAGAAAAGGCTCTGGAGAGACCTTAGAGCAGCTTCCAGTGCTGAAAGGGGCTCCGGGAAAGCTGGGGAGGGGCTCTGGATTAGAGAGGACAGGGATAGGACAGTGGTTTTCAGCTGCAAGAGGGGAGATTGAGATGAGATCTTGGGAAGAAATGTTTTGCTGTGAGGGTGAGGAGGCCCTGGCCCAGGTTGCCCAGAGCAGGGGTGGCTGCCCCATCCCTGGAGGGGTTCAGGGCCAGGGAGCCCCTGAACCAGTGGGAGGTGTCCCTGCTCGTGGCAGAGGTGGCACTGAATGGGCTTTAAGGTCCCTTCTAACCCAAACCATCCCATGATTCTGTATTTCTAACGTCCTGTACCCCATAATGTAGTGATGAGAATCATAGAATCACAGAACAACCAGGTTGGAAGGGACCCATCGGATCTTCTAGTCCAACCATTCCTATCAAAGAGAGTGAGTGATCTCATTGCAGCCTCTGGGATGACACCTCCAGATATTATCCTGGGGACTGGATTCATTGAGGGGGACAAAGCAGAGCCGCCCCAGCCCCCAGGGTGCTCCCAAACGGATTAATCGATCGGGTTAATGAAGCGGAGGTCTCGGCATCCCCACAGGGCAGAGTGGGCTGGGGAAGTCGACGATGGTGAACACGCTGTTCAAGTCCAAGGTGAGCCGCAAGGCCTCGCAGCCTGGCCAGGAGGAGCGCATCCCCAAGACGGTGCAGCTGCAATCTGTCACCCACGGTAAGGTCACCACCGGGGGCTTGTGTCCCACCCGGGGGGAGCAGGACCGAAGGTGTCCACAGCCTCAGGTCCTCCCTCCGTCCCCACCAACCCCCATCTCTGCTCCACAGTCATCGAGGAGAAGGGTGTGAAGATGAAGCTGACAGTGACAGACACACCAGGCTTTGGGGACCAGATAAACAATGAGAACTGGTAGGGCACGGCCAGGTTCGGCATCTTGGCTCGGTGGGCGGCAGCTCTCGGGGCAGAGCTGAGCTCAGAGGCTGCCCCCCAACTCCTCATCCTCAGCTGGGACCCCATCATCAGATACATCAACGAGCAGTACGAGAAGTACCTGCGTGAGGAGATCCTCATCACCCGCAAGAGGAAGATCCCAGACACTCGGGTCCACGGATGCGTCTACTTCATCCCACCCACAGGGCACTGGTGAGTGTCCAGTCTCCGCATCCATGGCTGCTGCTTGCTTGGTGGTGGTGTTGGGGTCACCCTGGGGTGGTGTTGGGGTGACCCTGGGGCAATGGTGGTATTGGGGTGACCCTGGGGTGGTGGTGCTGGCATCCCCCTGGGGCAACGTCTTCATCAACGACCTGGATGAGGGCATTGAGGGTACCCTTAGCAAGTTTGCAGATGACACTAAGCTGTGTCCAAGTGTGGATCTGCTGGAGGGTCGGGAGGCTCTGCAAAGGGACCTAAACAGGCTGGATCCATGGGCTGAGTCCAGTGGGATGAGGTTTAACACGGCCAAATGCTGGGTCCTGCACTTGGGGGAAACAACCCTGAGCAGAGCTCCAGACTGGGAGAAGCCTGGCTGGAAAACTGGCAGGAGGAGAGGGACCTGGGGGGTGTTGGTCAACAGCGACTGAACATGAGGCAGCAGTGTGCCCAGGTGGCCAAGAAGGCCAATGGCATCTTGGCTTGGATCAGACACGGTGTGACCAGCAAGTCCAGGGAGGTTATTCTCCCTCTGGACTCAGTACTGGTGAGGCTGCTCCTTGAATCCTGTGTTCAGTTGTGGGCCCCTCAGCACAAGAAGGATGTTGAGGCTCTGGAGCGAGTCCAGAGAAGAGCAATGAAGCTGGTGAAGGGGCTGGAGAACAAGAGGAGCGTCTGAGAGAGCTGAGGTTGTTTATCCTGGAGAAGAGGAGGCTGAGAGGAGACCTCATTGCTCTCTCCAGCTACCTGAAGGGAGGTTGTAGAGAGGAGGGAGCTGGGCTCTTCTCCCAAGTGACAGGGGACAGGACAAGAGGGAATGGCCTCAAGCTCCACCAGGGGAGATTTAGGCTGGAGATTAGGAGGAAGTTTTTCACACAGAGGGTCATTGGGCATTGGAATAGGCTGCCCAGGGAGGGGGTTGATTCCCCTTCCCTGGAGGTGTTTAAGGCACAGGTGGATGAGGTGCTGAGGGACATGGGTTAGTGTTTGATAGGAATGGTTGGACTTGATGATCCGATGGGTCTCTTCCAACCTCGTTGTTCTATGGTTCTATGATTCTATGATCTTGGGGCTGGTGGCAGGTTGCGCCCACTGGACCTGGAGTTCATGCGTCGGCTCAGTAAGATTGTCAACGTGGTGCCGGTGATCGCCAAGGCCGACACACTGACCCTGGAGGAACGGGCGGAGTTCAAGCAACGGGTGAGGGCCAGTCCCCCGAGGGGCCCCTGGGGTGCTGCCCCGTGTCCCCTCTCAGCCCCAGCTCAAGCCCTGTGCCCCACAGATCCAGGAGGACCTGAAGACCCACACCATCAGCGTTTACCCTCAGGAGGACTTTGACCAGGACCCCGATGACAGAGCATTGAACGACAGGATTCGCGTGAGTGCTGGGACAATGGGGCTGGTGCTGCTGGGTTTTTGGGGACTGGGGGTGGCAGAGACGCCGTGGGGGAGCCTGGCAGCAGCCCAGGGCGAGCACACTCCTTTGCGCCGGCAGGAGGAGATCCCCTTCGCTGTGGTGGGGGCAGACCAGGAGCACCAGGTGAACGGCAAGCGGGTCCTGGGCCGCAAGACCAAGTGGGGAATCATCGAAGGTGAGTGCAGCCCCTTGTGCAGGAGGTTCTGGGGTGAGGAGCAGCCCCCGTGGGGTGGTGCTGAGCCAGAAGGGGGTGGATGGTGCTGAGGAGCTGTGCCAGAGGTACCAGAACCTGGCAGGATCATAGAATCATAGAGCAACCAGGTTGGAAAAGACCCATCAGATCTTCTAGTCCAACCATTCCTATCAAACACTAAACCAAGTCCCTCAAGACCTCGTCTACCTGTGCCTTAAACACCTCCAGGGAAGGGGACTCAACCCCCTCCCTGGGCAGCCTATTCCAATGCCCAATGACCCTCTGTGTGAAAAACTTCCTCCTAATCTCCAGCCTATATCTCCCCTGGTGGAGCTTGAGGCCATTCCCTCTAGTCCTGTCCCCTGTCCCTTGGGAGAAGAGCTCAGCTCCCTCCTCTCTACAACCTCCCTTCAGGTAGTTGTAGAGAGTGATGAGGTCTCCTCTCAGCCTCCTCTTCTCCAGGATAAACACCCCCAGCTCTCTCAGATGCTCCTCATAGGGCCTGTTCTCCAGCCCCTTCACCAGCTTTGTTGCTCTTCTCTGGACTCTCTCCAGAGCCTCAACATCCTTCTTGTGCTGAGGGGCCCAGAACTGAACACAGGATTCAAGGTTTGGTCTCACCAGTGCTGAGTCCAGAGGGAGAATCACCTCCCTGGCCCTGCTGGTCACACCATTTCTGATCCAAGCCAGGATGCCATTGGCCTTCTTGGCCCCCTGGGCACACTGCTGGCTCATGTTCAGTCGCTGTCGACCAACCCCCTCAGGTCCCTCTCCTCCTGGCAGTTTTCCAGCCAGGCTTCTCCCAGTCTGTAGCTCTGCATAGGGTTGTTGTGCCCCAAGTGCAGGACCCGGCATTTGGCCGTGTTAAACCTCATCCCATTGGACACTGCCCAGTGGTCCAGTCTGTTTAGGTCCCTTTGCAGAGCCTCCCGACCCTCCAGCAGATCCACACTTGCACACAGCTTTGTGTCATCTGCAAACTTGCGTCTCTTGGCATCCTCTTGCCGCTCCAGCGCCTGCTGTGCTTGCTTTGCAGTGGAGAACCCGGCACACTGCGAGTTCCCCCTCCTGCGGGACCTGCTGATCCGGTGAGCGGGGATGGGGGTGCCAGCTCCCCACAGAGGGGGTGTTGGGGCTGGAGGGATGCTGATGGGCTGCCCTTCCTTCCTTCCCGCTGTCACCCTGGGCAGGTCCCACCTCCAGGACCTGAAGGACATCACCCACAACGTCCACTACGAGAGCTACCGCGTGCGGCGGCTGAACGAGAGCAACCAACTGGCGCTGAGCCCCCTCAACGGGCTGCCCGGCAAGGCCTAGGGCGGCAGCCACCTCTGAGCCAACACTTGTCCTCCTGGAGCCACCGCTGGACCCCGGTGAGGTGCCCACCCTCACCAGTGGCTGCAACTGGACCCTCTCTGGGGCGAGGAGCCCGCGTCGGTGTGGGGTGAGAGCCCCCGGGAGTGCCAGGCTGCCCCAGGCTGGGTCCCCGATCCCCTCGTCCCCAAGCTTCACCGTGGGCACAGACCCCTTGGACCCCACGTGACATTAAAGGTCAACTCGGAGAGCCTTCAGCCTTCACCATCCTCCTCCTCCTCTCCCATTTGGATGCGTCACCACCCTCCTGCGCCGCTCTGGCCAACGAGGGCCTTGGGTGAGACCTGGCACCCCCTGGTGCTGCTGGGGTGCACGGTGCCTGCACCCCAGGGCGGTGCTGGTGGCACTGGGGCGGGCAGGGCGTGGGTCCCCTCCCTGTTGTCACCCCACTGGCCCTGCCCGCCCATGGCAGCTGGCACCGGCGGACTTTGAGCCGCTTATCAGGCGGTGGAGGCGCAGGAGGGAGTGCGGAGGTGCCCACAGGGGGTGGAGGGGCTGCACCTGGCCACTCCCCACTGGGTGACCCCCTGCCAGGGCCACCCAGTCCCCCAAACCCCATCCAGGACTGAGTGCTGGGGCAGCTCCTGTGGTGCTGCTGAGGGCCAGGAGGAGGGTCGGGACTTGGTGTCCTGCGCTCCTGGGGGTCCCTGGGGTCCCCTCCCTTGCTGGGGGTTGGGGAGCCCTCGGGGGGTTCTTACTGCTTCCTGCAACCCAGCACCACCCCCCAGAGCTCCTCCCTGCCCACAGGGTGATCCTGTGTCCCTCAGTGTCCCCAGGCAGCCCCTGCATCCCTCAGTGTCCCCAGGCAGCCCCTGTGTCTCGCAGGTGCTACCAGGGATGCTTCTGTCCCTAGGGCAACCCCTGCGTCCCCCAGCGCCCCCAGGCATGCTCCCTGTCCCCAGCTGGACGAGGTGACCCTAGACAAGCCCTGCGGTGGGTGCCATGGGCAGGGTGGGTGCTGGGGGCAGCTCAGAGGTGGAGGTGGCCTCCCCACGGTGCTCCCAGAGTGCAAGAAAGGGCCCCTTTGTGCCTCACACCGTGGGCAGGGCTGGGGCTCGGTGCCAGGACGGTGTCTCCCTGCCCCCCCCCAACCCTGGCCCCATTGTGGGGCTCGGCGTCACCGTGAGCGCTGGCGGCTTCCACCCAGCCCCACGTTAATGATCCACCAGCAGCCACCGGGTGAGCCGTGCCCGGCAGCGGTGGTGGTGGCAGCAGAGCCTGGGGGTCCTCGGCTCGGGCGCCGGGGGGGCCGGTGGTGCCCTGCCCCGCGCCCCACCCCGGCATCCCGGCACCCAGATAAGAGCGGCGGCCGGCAGCACTGCTTCCCAGTGTGCGGCGTGGGTGGGAGAGCCGGCCCGGACCATGGCCATCGTCAACCAGCGTGCGGTCACGTCCTGGGTGGGCATCGCCCGGCTCTTCGCCGTCGTGCTGTCCTGCCTCGCCTTCAGCTTGGTGGCCTCCACCAGGGACTTCTGGGGTCCCTCCGGGACGTGGTGCATGTTCACCTGGTGCTTGTGCTTCGCCGTCACTCTGCTGGTGCTGCTGCTGGAGCTGCTGGAGCTCTACCCGAAGCTGCCGCTCTCCTGGGACGACTTCACCTCGGCCTTCTCCATGCTGGCGGCGCTGATGGTCTTCACCACCTCGGTGGTTTTCCCCTCCAGCTTCATCAGCAGCCCCTGCAGCGGCAGCAAGTGTGCCCGACAAGCCGTGGCCACCGCCGCCTCCTGCCTCTGCTTCCTGGCCTACGCCCTCGAGGTGGGGCTGACTCGCGCCAAGCCGGGGGACATCAGCAGCTTCCTCTCCACCGTCCCCGGGCTCCTCAAGGTCTTCGAGGCCTACGTGGCTTGTCTCATCTTCTCCTTGCTGGATACCTTCCACGCGAAGCCCGGCCTGCAGTGGTGCGTGGCCGTCTACTCCATCTGCTTCATCGTCACCTTCCTCATCATCGTCTTCACCATTGGCCGGTGTCTGGCCTACCTGCCCTTCCCGCTGGAGAAGCTGATGGTGGGGTACAACGCCCTGGCCCTCCTCATGTACCTCACGGCCACCGTCCTCTGGCCGCTCTACAGCTTCAAGGGGGTTAAGCGCCCTGACCCCTGCGGCAGGAACTGCTGGTGGGACAAGCACCTGGGGGTCACCTTCCTCACCATCTTCAACCTCATCGCCTACCTGGTGGACCTCGTCTACTCTAGTAGGATGGTCTTCATCAGGACACCTCCCTAAGGGCTGGGGGTGGCCTTGGCATGGCAAGGGGTGGTGGGATGCGTTGGGGTGCTGGTCTGGGGCTGTCGCTGGAGCTGAGGAAGAGGCCGGAGGCCTCGGAAAGCTCCTTCTCCCGGTGCTGGGGTGGAAAGCCACGAGGTGTTCCTGGGGGTTCGCCTGACTGGAGGGGCCAGGGGGCTGGGCTGGGGTCCTCTCAACCCCTTGGAACTGGGGGAAGGATTTGGGATTAAACTGGGTCGGTTTTCACTTGCTTCTGCCTCTTCTTTCTTCCTCTTTGTGGCTTTCGGGGCGGTGAGGAGCAGGGAGGGCACTGAGCTTCAACGGATCCTCTTCTCAGGGTGAGGAGTGAAGCAGGGCAGGACCAGGAGAAAGCCCAACCTCTGCCTGCGCCTTGGCACCCGACCCTGACAAACAGGTTCTGGAGGAATGTGACTGCTTGGGGGGCGATGAGCCTCCCAGGTCCTTGTCACCACCACTGTCACCCCAGCCAGAGCCCAGTGAGCTTTGGCCCCGCAGGAGCCCTGTGCCTGCGGCTTCACCCCTCGGGGGCTCTGGGGGGCACAGGAGTGGCCACGGGAGGGTGGTGGCAGGAGGATGGTGGCACCGCAGGCTGGTGTACCAGGAAGGAGGCAGCAGAGGGGTGCGGGCAGGAGGGACGGGAGGTGTGTCCGAGCTCTGGCACAGTTCTCCCGGATGTGTGACGGGGCCCATGGGGCTCCCTCTGGGGCTGCCATCCCCACCCCACGGTGCTTGCTCGGTCACTGCTTGCCCTGGCACGAACCATGGCTCAGGGCCATCCCTGCCGCCTCAGAGATCAGGGACAGGCAGGGGGCTGGCTCTGCCACATTGGGGCTGCTGGAGTCCATCCCCACTGCCTCAGGGCTGCTGGGGCCGTGTTCACAGAGTCAAAGAATCACTAGGTTGGAAAGGACCCACTGGATTGACAGTGACTGACCATGAGCCAGCAGTGGCCCAGGTGGCCAAGAAGGCCAATGGTATCTTGGCTTGGATCAGAAATGGTGTGACCAGCAGGGCCAGGGAGGTTCTTCTTCCTCTGGACTCAGCACTGGTGAGGTCGTTCCTTGAATCCTGTGTTCAGTTGTGGGCCCCTCAGCACAAGAAGGATGTTGAGGCTCTGGAGCGAGTCCAGAGAAGAGCAACAAAGCTGGTGAAGGGGCTGGAGAAGAAGAGCTGCATCTGAGAGAGCTGGGGGTGTTTATCCTGGAGAAGAGGAGGCTGAGGGGAGACCTCATTGCTCTCTACAACTACCTGAAGTGAGGTTGTAGAGAGGAGGGATCTGGGCTCTTCTCCCAAGGGACAGGGGACAGGACAAGAGGGAATGGCCTCAAGCTCCACCAGGGGAGGTTTAGATCAGACACCCGGCCAGTGTGTGTCCCCAGCAGTGGCAGGTGACACCAGTTCACCCAGTGCATGATACTGGTGAGCACTGGGGCAGTGGTGGCAGCCGCTATCCAAGTGCCAGAGCCCGGCTGGAGCCCCAGCGCAGGGCACAGTGTGACAGTAACTGTGACCACTGGATGCCTGTCCGGGGAGTCTCCAGGGGACCCCAGGGGCAGGTCCTGCAGTCGGGGTCCCCTTCGCTGTCCAAAGTTGTTTCCTTTGGGGAAAACAAAGGCCTTTGTGGAAATATAAGTTGGAGACATGGAGCTGGTGGTGCCGGTTTATTGGCCACACGCGGGGCCCAGAGCCTCTGCTGGGCTGTGCAGGGAGAGCTGACCATGGCCCCACACCCTGTCCCACACCTCCCCCTGTCCCCAAGACCAGAGGCTCAGGGGCAGCACAGGTGGTGGTGGCAGTGGGTCAGCCCAGCCCCACGGCGATGCCTGCGGCACCCCTGGGCCTCCGTCCCTGTCACCCATCGCCGTCCTCCAGCTCCTCAACGCCCGGCCCAGCCGCCGCTCCCAGCAGAGCGATGTAGTGGGAGCTGCAGTAGACGGGAGCCTTGTTGGGGCTGGAGAAGACCTGCTCGGGCCGGAGCGAGGCAAAAGGGTTGGCAGCGTAGCCCACAATGTGGGTCTGGAGCTCCACCAGGATCTGCAGGGAGGACTTCAGCTCCTGCTCGCTGCCGGGAGAGCGGACAGGCCCCGTTACGGTGTGGCTGTGCCCGGGTGCCGAGGGCAGTGGGGTCACACTCACCTGTAGACGGTGAAGAGGACGGGCAGGCGGTAGTCCCGCAGCAGCAGCAGGGTGGGCAGCCAGCCCGCCAGCAGGTCTGGGCAGGCATGGAGACCTGCGAGGAGGTGGTGGTGAGGGTCCTGCTGGCCTCCCAGCCCACCCTGACCCCAGGGAACAGCAGCTCTGACAGCACCCGTTCCGTGCTGGGTCCTGCACTTGGGGCACAACAACCCTATGCAGAGCTACAGACTGGGAGAAGTCTGGCTGGAAAACTGCCAGGAGGAGAGGGACCTGGGGGTGTTGGTCGACAACCGACTGAACATGAGCCAGCAGTGTGCCCAGGGGGCCAAGAAGGCCAATGGCATCCTGGTTTGGATCAGAAACGGTGTGACCAGCAGGGCCAGGGAGGTGATTCTTCCTCTGGACTCAGCACTGGGGAGACCAAACCTTGAATACTGTGTTCAGTTGTGGGCCCCTCAGCACAAGAAGGATGTTGAGGCTCTGGAGTGAGTCCAGAGAAGAGCAACGAAGATGGTGAAGGGGTTGGAGAACAGGCCCTATGAGGAACGTCTGAGAGAGCTGGGGATGTTTATCCTGGAGAAGAGGAGGCTGAGGGGAGACCTCATTGCTCTCTGCAACTCCCTGAGAGGAGGTTGTGGAGAGGAGGGAGCTGGGCTCTTCTCCCAAGGGACAGGGGACAGGACAAGAGGGAATGGCCTCAAGCTCCGCCAGGGGAGATTTAGGCTAGAGACTAGGAGGAAATTTTTCATGGAAAGGGTCACTGGGCATTGGAACAGGCTGCCCAGGGAGGGGGTTGATTCCCCTTCCCTGGAGGTGTTTAAGGGACGGGTGGATGAGGTCTTGAGGGACTTGGTTTAGTGTTTGATAGGAATGGTTGGACTAGAAGATCCGATGGGTCTTTTCCAACCTGGTTGTTCTATGATTCTATGATTCTCTGCTGGAGCCCCAGGGCACATGGTGACACCAGTCTAGGGTTTGGCAGCTCCGGCAAGGTGGGTCACCAGCAGGTCTGGGCAGGCATGGAGACCTGCAAGGAACTGGTGGCACCAGGGTGCTCGGGGACAGCCCTGCTGGGGATGTCCAGCTCCAGGCAGCAAGGTGGTGAGTGTCCAGGGCCCTCTGTGCACAGGAACTCACCTGGATGGAAGCCGACCACCAGGTCCGGGCGGGCAGCCAGCTTGGTCTCCACGTGGCTTTCCCAGAAATCATGGTAGAGCCCCTTGTAGCTGCTGAGATAGACGCTTCCGTGGGGCGCAGGGGTGGCCAGGGGTGGCCTCATGATGGCTCCATCAACCACATCCACCCCCACCATCACCACCTCCATGCCCTGGTGGCCTGGGAACATCCGTGTCAGCTCATCGTAGTCTGTCAACCGGGTGTTGAGGGTCTCGACGTGGGAGGCCCCCACCACGTGCACCGTGAGGGCTTTGGCCAGGGGGTCGATGCCGAAAAGCCGCAGCCCCAAGCCGATGGTGAGTGGCCGCGAGTGGAAGTCGGTGACCAGACGCCGGATGGATTCACGCAGCTCCTGGTCCTCCGGCCGCGGCTTCCCCGCGTTGGCCCAGAGGACAGTCATGTACCGCCCGGCCAGGATGGCATCCAGCTTCTCCTCCAGCTGCTCCTGCATGGAGAACCAGTCCTCCCAGCCCTTCACGTCCCAGGTGGGTTTTGTCCAGGTCTCCGTGGGGAAGGGGATGTCTCCTGAGGGAGGTGAGGAGAAGCATTGGTGCAGCAGCAGCCCCACAGCCCAGGCTGACTGTCCCACCATGGCCACACGGCTGCCGGAGCCTGGAGGAGGGACCCCACATCCATCCATGGATGCTGGAGCCGGGAAGAGGGACCTCATGTCCATCCATGGATGCTGGAGCAGGGAAGAGGGACCCCATGTCCATCCATGGATGCTGGAGCAGGGAAGAGGGACCCCATGTCCATCCATGGCTGTTGGAGCAGGGAAGAGGGACCCCACGTCCATCCATGGATGCTGGAGCAGGGAAGAGGGACCCCACGTCCATCCATGGATGCTGGAGCAGGGAAGAGGGACCCTACATCCATCCATGGCTGCTGGAGCCAGGAGGAGGGACCCCACATCCATTCATGGATGCTGGAGCCAGGAGGAGGGACCCCACGTCCATCCATGGCTGCTGGAGCCAGGAAGAGGGACCCCACATCCATCCATGGCTGCTTGAGCCAGAAGGAGGGACCTCATGTCCATCCATGGCTGCTGGAGCCAGGAGGAGGGACCCCACGTCCATCCATGGCTGCTGGATCTGGGAAGATCCAGCACTTCCCACCCAGAGATCCCTTGCAGCCCCTGAAGCTCAGGTAGTCTGGAAGGGGGGGACAGATGGGGTGGGAGCAGTGTCCCCTGCCCTACCTGTGAAGACAAGCCACTCCACCAGCCGATCCATGGCCACCAGCTTCAGCTTCTTGCAGAACTTCTTGTGCAGCGGCCAGTTGGCGCGTTGGCACCCTGTGCCGCAGTAGTACACGTTCTGGCACCTGCGGAGAGAGGGAGGATCATAGAATCATAGAACCATAGAACAACCAGGTTGGAAGGGACCCATCGGATCATCGAGTCCAACCATTCCTATCAAACACTAAACCACGTCCCTCAGGACCTCATCTACCCGTCCCTTAAACACCTCCAGGGAAGGTGAATCAACCCCCTCCCTGGGCAGCCTATTCCAATGCCCAAAGGCCCTTTCTGGGAAAAACTTCCTCCTAATCTCCAGCCTAAATCTCCCCTGGTGGAGCTTGAGGCCATTCCCTCTCAGCCTGTCCCCTGTCCCTTGGCAGAAGAGCCCAGCTCCCTCCTCTCCACAACCTCCTCTCAGGGAGTTGTAGAGAGCAATGAGGTCTCCTCTCAGCCTCCTCTTCTCCAGGATAAACACCCCCAGCTCTCTCAGCCGCTCCTCATAGGGCCTGTTCTCCAGCCCCTTCACCAGCTTTGTTGCTCTTCTCTGGACTCGCTCCAGAGCCTCAACATCCTTCTTGTGCTGAGGGGCCCACAACTGAACACAGGATTCAAGGAGCGGCCTCACCAGTGCCGAGTCCAGAGGGAGAATCACCTCCCTGGCCCTGCTGATCACACCGTTTCTGATCCAAGCCAGGATGCCATTGGCCTTCTTGGCCCCCTGGGCACACTGCCAGGATGCCCAGATGCGTTGAGGGAGCCCCAGTCTGCCGAGCCCCCAGGGCTCCCTCAGTGTTTTGAGGTCTCCTGCAGCTGTCAGTGGATGCTGGGGCCAGACACCCTCAGCTTCACCTGGACGGAGGGAGTGGATCCAGGCCTGTGCTGTCAGACACACACACACACAGCCCTTACCTCTTGCATCTCCGGAGGCTTTTGGGGTCAGGGAGGGCATCAGGGAGCTTCCTGCACTCGGCACAAAACTTAAAGGTGTCCTCCATCTTCTGGAACATCTCAAAGTAAGTCCGGATGCCGAAATCGCTGCTGCTCTTCCTCCCGTCCATGGCAGACCTGCCGGTGTCGGGGAGGTTAGAACCATAGGATCGCTTGGTTGGAAATGACCTTCGAGATCATGGAGTCCAGACATCCCCTTCCAGCACTGACTCAGACCCCCTGAGCACCTCATCTGCCCACCTGCTAAATCCTCCAGGGACGGGGACTCTTCCACCTCCCCCGGCAGCCTCTGCCAGAGCCCGAGAACCATTTTGATGAAGAATTTTCTCCTGATGTCCAATCTGGACCTGCCCTGGTGCAGCTGGAGGCCATTCCTTCTCGTCCTAATGCCTGTCAGCTGGGAGAAGAGCCCAGCTCCCTCCTCCTTGGTGTCCTCCCTCCAAGGATGCTGGAGATTCTAGCTCCAGCCATGAATGTGTGGCCCCAGGCTGGGAGGGGGAGCTGGGGAGGAATGAAGAAAGGAAGGATGAAGGAAGGAAGGATGAAGGAAGGAGGGAGGAATGAGGGAGGGATGAAGGAAGGAGGGATGAAGGAGAGAAGGATGAAGGAAGGAGGGATGAAGGAGGGAGGGATGAAGGGAGAAGGGATGAAGGAGGGAGAGGTGAAGGGTTTGTGAGGGGACACACAAGACCCTCTGGCTGGGACGAAGAGGAGGAATCTCACCCCTGGGTGCTCACTCACTTGTAGTCCTCGTAGCTCTTCATGTTGAGCTTCTGGAGGATGACACGGGACAACCCTGGCACGTTGTTGTCCATGGCCTGGAAGCCCAGTGAATCCACATCAGGTCCCCTGGCTGGGGGCCCCTCCACAGGCTCCTTGGGGCGCGAGGCTTTGGGGGCAGCACCGGTGGCTGCAGGGGCGCCGGATGCAGGCATTGCCGAGGGGCCATGGGGTGATGCCGAAGGTCCATGGGGCGATGCGGAGGGTCCATGGGTCGCTGCCCGCTGCCGGGACCCCCCACGCCGCCGCCCGCCAGCCATGGCCCCAGGACGCCGGTGTGGACGCCAGCAGGCTCCAATGTCACCCCAAGGAGGTGACGGGACATGGAATCGGAGACCGAGCTATTCTGGGAAGGCCTCGTGCGAACCAAACCGACCTGAGCCGGCGACCCATGGCCTGGCTGCCGTGGGGCACAGTGGGGACTGCAGGGGGCTGCTCCTGCACCCACAGCCTGCCCCACACCTCCCCTGGATCCATCTCCTGTCCCACATCTCCTCTGGATTCATCTCCTGCCCCACACCTCCCCTGGACCTCTGGATCCATCTCCTGCCCTACACCTCCTATGGATCCATCTCCTGCCCCACACCTCCTTCTGGATCTCTAGATCCATCTCCTGCCCCACATATCCTCTGGATCCATCTCCTGCCCCACACCTCCTATGGATCCATCTCCTGCCCCACACCTCCCCTGGATCCATCTCCTGCCCCACACCTCCTATGGATCCATCTCCTGCCCCACACCTCCTATGGATCCATCTCCTGCCCCACAGCTCCTATGGATCCAGCCCCTGCCCCACACCTGCTTCTGGATCTCTGGATCTGGATCCAACTCCTGCCCCACAGCTCCTTCTGGATGTCTGGATCCAACCCCTGCCCCACACTTCTCCTGACCCCTTCCCCTGCCCCACCTCCCTCCTCTCCTCTCCCTTTATATTAATTTATATTTTATCAATTATAGTTACATTTATTAATACTATAAAACGATAGCTATTATTGTTGTTATAATTATTCCTATTACTACTCCTACTGCTATAATTAATACCATTATCCCAATTAGGATGTAGGGGGAGCCCCCTGGCCCCTCCCCAGCCCAGGGCTCTTGGAACCGCCCCCCCCCCCCCCCCCCCCCATATCAATGGGCAGGACGAGGGCTGCCCACACCCATCATGGCGCCGGGCAGCGGCTTCACGCGAGATCTCGCGAGATCTCCCGGCCTGGCGGAAGCCGCCGCGTCGCTAGGGTTACGCGGCAGGCGGAGTGCGAGGCTGCGGGTTCTAGTCCCGCGTCCGGCGGGTGCGGGAGGGGCAGGCGGCAGGGGAGGCGGCAGAGCCGAGACCCGTGTCCTCTCACCTGCCCCCAGGGTCTGTGTGGGCAGAGCCGCTGCTGCTGGGAGGGCTGTGGGGCCAGCAGGGACCCAGAGGCGCTGCAGAGCCTGCGTGGGGCAGAGGGACTGGGCTGCCCTAGAGCTCCATGGACAGAACTGGATAACTTCCCCCTTCAATTTCTTCCTTTGGGTTGGGAGGCACCTTCGAGCCACCCAGTTCCAACCCCACGTCCTCCTCCTCCTGCTCCTCGTCAGAGATTCTCCGCTGACAAAGCTCTATGCTCTCCTTGCTGTGTTCAGCAGAGGCTTCTAGGAGAGGGAATGGAGCAGTTTCATGCTTCTTTCCCCTTTTCCCTGCAGAGCCATGGATGCCCCTGTGGAGCCGTCTGACCCACAGGACTCCTCTGCCTCACCTGCTGCTCCGGTTCTTCCCAGTGAGACACAACAGGCACCAGTCACACCAGTACAGATCACGGTGGTGTCGGCGCAGGGACTGGTAAGCTGAGAATGTACCTGCTGGTTTAATAAAGGAGGCCAGAGCGACTCTGCAGGCTGTGAACCTGCTCCAGACCAGGTGTGAGGTGATGAGGCTAAGGTGAGGATGCTGGAGTCATACGATTGTGGAGTTCTTTAGTTGAAAAGACATTTGAGATCATTGAGTCCAACCATCCCCGTCCACCACTGAACCAGATCCCTGAGCACCTTGTCTGTCTGTCTGTTAAACCCCTCCAGGGGTGGGAACTCCACCACAGTCCTGGGCAACCTCTACCAGAGCCTGAGAACCTTTTCCATGAAGGAATCTTTCCTAATGTCCAACCTAAACCTCCCCATGTGGAGCTTGAGGCCATTCCCTCTCGTCCTGTCCCTTGGGAGGAGAGCCCAGCTCCCTCCTCTCCACAACCTCTGCTCAGGGAGTTGCAGAGAGCAATGAGGTCTCCCCTCAGCCTCCTCTTCTCCAGGATAAACAGCCCCAGGGCTCTCAGCCGCTCCTCAGAAGACTTGTTCTCCAAGTCTTGGCGACGCAGCAATTCTGTTCTGTGCCTTCTCCTCCCCACTGAGCGCTTGCTCACACCGAGTAAAAGCTTGTGATCCATGTAGGCTGGTGAAGGCACCTTGTCAGCAGGAGTCCAGCGATGTTGTGTTGGAATGAGCTCTCTCTGCCTGACTGGGCATAAATGGCACCACTCTTACACAAAAGAGTGAAAATGTGCATCAGTTAGCCAGGATCATCCAAAATAGATCTGAGCTTAGGTGGGCGAGAAGGCCACCAGCATCCTGGCTCGGATCAGCCCTGGGGTGGGCAGCAGGAGCAGGGCAGGGATCGGCCCCTGCACTCGGCGCTGGGGAGGCCAGACCTCCAATCCTGGATCAGTTCTGGGCCCCTCACTCCAAGAAAGACCTTGAGGGGCTGGAGCGCGTCCGGAGAAGGGAACGGAGCTGGGGAAGGGTCTGGAGAACAGGGGTTGTGGGAGCGGCTGAGGGACCTGGGGCTGTTTAGGCTGGAGAAGAGGAGGCTGAGGGGAGACCTCATCGCTCTATGCAGCTCCTGGAGAGGAGGTTGGAGCGAGGTGGGTGCTGGGCTCTGCTCCCAAGTGACAAGGGATGGGATGAGAGGGAATGGCCTCAAGTTTGCTGAGGGAGGTTTAGATTTAATATTGGGAAATATTCCTTCAGGGAAAGGGTTCTTGGGCACTGGCAGAGGCTGCCCAGGGTGGTGGTGGAGTCCCCATCCCTGGAGGGGTTCAGAACACATGCAGATGTGGCACTTTGGGACATGGTTTTGCAGGCACAGTGTGGTTGGGCTGATGGTTGGACTGGATGAGCTCAGAGGTCTTTTCCAACCTTAACAATTTTATAAACCCTTATCAAGCTGCATTTCCCAGCTGTAGCAGCTTAAATCAAATTGAAACCAACAGGACAGCTCTAGTTTCCACAAGGCAGTGGCTGTGGTGCAGTTCCAGGGCACAACTATGAGCTGGTTCCCATCAAACCACGACTCCTGTGATTTCCACATGCTCTGTGCTGCACCCAGAGGCTCTTAAAGTTTTGCTGAGGAACTGGTGATTAGGAGGGGATGTGAGGAGAAGCTCAGCTGCTGCTACCAGCAGCAAATGCAAATCTCTGCTTCTGCTCTCAACCAAAAGCACCTGCCTGTGTTCTGTGAGGTTTTTATATTGTAATATTCGAGTAGCTCTCACTCCAATGGGTTCAGCAACAGCATCTTAGGGGAGAAGTACAAGATGAGAGGGGAAAATAATACTGGAAATAACAGAGCAGGGGACTGATGCCCAGAGCAGGGGTGGCTGTCCCATCCCTGGAGGGGTTCAAGGGCAGTTTGGATGGGGCTTGGAGCCCCTGATCCAGTGGGAGGTGTCCGTGCCCAGGGCAGAGGTGGGACTGGAGAGCTTTGTGGTCCATTCCAGCCCAAACCGTTCCCATATCCCACAGTTCTGCTTTGTCTTAGGAAGGGCTATGGCAGGAGAGAGGGTTATAAAATTGCAGTTTTAAGAACAACAATATGAAATGAATTCCAACTATAAAATGTGTGGGATCTGCTTCGGTAGAGGTAGCGTCGAGAAGGCTGAGAGAAGAGCCTCGGGTAATTAATGGTGCAGAGAGAGGTTAATTGGATTCTCTGTTTAGGCATTCATGAATGTCAAGGAGACAGTCAGGACTGAAAATTAAAACCAAGAGAATGAAATCTGTTTTCATGCTGAGGCCAATATGGAACTAATTACTCCAGTGCCACAATGAGCAGGCACTGAGGGAGAGGCTTATGGAGATGACGTTTCCCTGTGGGCTGGGACTAAAGAAAAGCTGGGCTTGGGTACAAGGGTCCTTTTGCTCAGGGCAGGAGCTGCTCTTCTTGACCTCATCACTGCCTAAAACTGCCTGAAGGGAGGTTGGAGCGAGGTGGGTGTTGGTCTCTCCTCCTGTGTAACAAGCAACAGAATGAGAGGAAATATCCTCAAGTTGTGCTGGAGGAGGTTTAGATTGGATATTGGGAAAAACTCCTTCACAGAAAGGGTTCTCGGGCCCTGGCAGAGGCTGCCCAGGGCGGTGGTGGAATCCTCATTCCTGGAGGGGTTTAAAAGATGCTCACGGATCTGGTTCATTAGTGGACAGGACCAGCTGGACCCAATTTCTCAAAGGTCTTTTTCAACTAAATGCTTCTGTGATTCTATGATTCCTTGGAAAGAGAAGCAAACTGTGTTTCTCCTGCCGGGAAGCTCTTTGGTAGCTGCTGGTCTCAGCGCCACCATCAAACAACTTGCTTTAAACGGAGATGAGGAGGTTCAAACTTCAAAATGTGTCCGTAAACACAAGTGAACAGGGAAGGTGAGAGCAGAGCACATCACACAAGGATCTTTGCCTCCGGGCACATCCCTGGAGGGGTTCCAGGCCAGGCTGGATGGGGCTTGGAGCCCCTGATCCAGTGGGAGATGTCCCTGCCCATGGCAGGGGTGGCACTGGATGGGCTTTGAGGTCCCTTCAACCCAAACCATTCCATGATTCTATGATTAATGTGCTGTTTCTTCCACAGAAAAGTATCAAAAGCGACGTGTCGCTTACTTTTGTGCGCGTGGAGTACAATGGAGACATCTTGGGAGACTCCTCCAGGACCGATGTCCTGCCAGACGGGACAGCAAACTATAATTTCAGCAGCAGCTTTGAGTGCAGCCCTGATGGACCCAACTCCGTGGACAACATTGCACAGCAGCCTGTGCTCCGTAAGTACCTGGTGCTGCGTCTCCCTCTGTGAAGCTGGGTGCTCTCAGCGGCTCGGCTCAGCCTCCCTGCCACAGGAGTCACTCATCCACAAGAAGGATGTTGAGGCTCTGGAGAAAGTCCAGAGAAGAGTGACGAAGCTGGTGAAGGGGCTGGAGAACAGGCCCTATGAGAAGCAGCTGAGAGAGCTGGGGGTGTTTATCTTGGAGAAGAGGAGGCTGAGGGGAGACCTCATTACTCTCTACAACTACCTGAAGGGAGGTTGTAGAGAGGAGAAAGCTGGGCTCTTCTCCCAAGGGACAGGGGACAGGACAAGAGGGAATGGCCTCAAGCTCCACCAGGGGAGATTTAGGCTGGAGATTAGGAGGAAGTTTTTCATGGAAAGGGTCATTGGGCATTGGAACAGGCTGCCCAGGGAGGTGGTCGAGTCACCTTCCCTGGAGGTGTTTAAGGGACGGGTGGATGAGGTCTTTGAGGGACTTGGTTTAGTGTTTGATAGGAATGGTTGAACTTGATGATCCGATGGGTCCCTTCCAACCTGGTTGTTCTATGATTCTATGAAGGGCAGCACTCCAGCAGCAAACCCTCTGTCCCCATCTCTGCCAACGGGAAGAATCCCCTTTCATGTTGGCCTGTGTGCTCCTGGGGTTTGCTGTTCTTGTTAGTCTTGGGCGGTGAAATAGGAGCGTGTGCTGGAGCTGACAGAGACCCTTTGCAGCCCCAGAGCTGCTGCTCCAAAGCTGAGAACCTCTGTCAGCTCCTCTCCCTTGGTCCCTCTAGTGACAGTGATGGAAGTGTTGCAAAGGGACAAGAAACAGAAGGAGAAGACGGCACCTCTTGGCCAAGCTGTGGTGGACCTCCTGCCTCTGCTGCAAGGTACAATGGTGACTTCTACAGCCTTTGTGGCCACTTCTTACTCCCTGGCATTTTCCGATCTTTCCTTTTGAAGCCCTCCCCCTCACTCCTTCAACAAAATGTGCCTCAGAGCATCTGTAGAAAGTGTGGCCTGGGAGAAGGGTCACACCAGGAGCTCTCCTTAGGAGTTACACCATGATTTCTCTACAGAGAGTCTCACTTCATGCTGTTCTCCGTCCTGTTTCTTCCTAGGAGAGTGTTCATTCAAGGTCTTATCTACTTTACATGCAGTGCCTACCTCTCCCTTGGAGACCCTTCAGCCAGATGCCAAGGTACGTAGGGCCTGGAACTGTTCCTTCGTTCTTTTGGCTCTCTGCTGCTTTTTAACAGGAAGGCGAGTGTGACTCAGCCCCGTGGCTCATCGCGGAGCGGTTACAGCCCCATGTGCTACACGCTTGGAGGCCTTTCCTGCTCCCGCTGATGTCTGTGCTGGGTTGTGCTAGGAAATGCTAATGTGTGCAGCTGCCAAACTGCTCTGGAAAAATGATTCAAGGTGGGAAGCCTAATGCTGAAAAATCAGGAAAAGACAAAGGCAGGATTGCCTGCCCGACTTGGTTTGGCCTTTCTGTGGGTGAAATGTCTCAGAGTCCATTGCTCTCTCCAACTACCTGAAAGGAGGTTGTGGAGAGGAGAGAACTGGGCTCTTCTCCCAAGGGACAGAACAAGAGGGAATGGCCTCAAGCTCCACCAGGGGAGAGTCAGGCTGGACATTAGGAAAAAATTCTTCACAGAAAGGGTCGTTGGGCAGTGTCAGAGTCTGCCCAGGGAGGGGGTTGATTCACCTTCCCTGGAGGTGTTTAAGGTGTGAGTGGATGAGGTGCTGAGGGACGTGGGTTAGAGATTGATGGGAATGGTTGGACTCGATGATCCAGTGGGTCTCTTTCAACCTGGTTGTTCTACGATTCTATGATTATACATTCTGGCCTTAGGTTTCCACTTGCTTCTCCCTCAGGAGCAGGAGAGTTGCCTTGGTCTAGTTCCTGGCTCTAGGTTATCTGTGTCTCACAGGGCAGCCTTGAAGTGACCGTGTGCACCGAGCAGCCCCTGCTCTCTGCCGCGCAGCTTTCCAGTGGGAACCTCCTGAGTGTCACGCTGGAGGCAGCTTATTCAGTCCCTGAAGCGTTTGCTCCCACTGGACCCCTGCAAAACTTCATGGCTTGCTTGCATGTACCAGCACCTGAGGAGGTGAGGGTCAGGGTGGGCACAGCGAGAGGGGTGCTGGCTGCTACACCGTGGGTTGTGCTCCTGCTCACCAAAGGATCTGAACAGGCTGGATCCATGGGCTGAGGCCAATGGCAGGAGGGTTAACAAGGCCAAACGGCAGATCCTGCACTTGGGGCACAACAACCCTGAGCAGCTCCAGACTAGGAGAAGTCTGGCTGGAAAGTGCCTGGAGGAGAAGGACCTGGGGAGGTTGGTTGTCAGCGAAAGAAGGCCAATGGCATCTTGGCTTGGATCAGACACGGTGTGACCAGCAGGGCCAGGGAGGTTCTTCTCCTTCTGGACTCGGCCCTGGGGAGACCAAACCTCGAATCCTGGGGTCAATTCTGTCCCCTCAGCACAAGAAGGATGTTGAGGCTCTGGAGTGAGTCCAGAGAAAAGCAATGAAGCTGGGGAAGGGGCTGGAGAAGAAGAGGAGTGGCTGAGAGAGCTGAGGGTGTTTATCCTGGAGAAGAGGAGGCTGAGGGGAGACCTCATTGCTCTCTGCAACTCCCTGAGAGGAGGTTGTGGAGAGGAGGGAGCTGGGCTCTTCTCCCAAGGGACAGGATGAGAGGGAATGGCCTCAAGCTCCACCAGGGGAGGGTCAGGCTGGACATCAGGAAAAAATTTTTCACAAAAAGGGTGATTGGGCAGTGTCAGAGGCTGCCCAGGGAGGGAGTTGATTCCCCTTCCCTGGAGGGGTTCAAAAGACAGGTAGACAAGGTGCTGAGGGACATGGTTTAGTGGTAGATAGGAATGGTTGGAATTGATGGTCTAAGAGGTCTTTTCTAACCTAGTGATTCTATGATTCTATGATTTTACACACCGTGGAACAAGTGTCCATGGCCGGGGGTTGTACAGCTCCTGTGCTGGTGAACAGCAGCATTAGTTGTGAGTGCTCAGGGTCCCTGTAGCATGATATGTTTCTTTAGCACAAAGGAAGGTCTGCTCAGCAAGGTTTAGGTTGAAAGTGGTAGGTTTTGTTCCACTTGGCTATTTATTTTTGCTCCATTCATTTTATGTGTGTGGTGGAGTGTGTTTTCCAAGCCAGGTCCCTGCACTGTGGCTTTGCTTTGTCAGACCCTGCTGGCGCATTGGAAATGCAACTCTTATTTCTTGTGTCTCTTTAGAAGGAATTCCTCTTGTTGTTCAAGAATGGTGTCCTGAAGCTTGCGGGTGAAAAAGAGCCCTTGCCCCGGCCCAAAAACTGGCCTCTTGCTGACATCTTGTCTCCTGGTGCTTTGTGCATCCCCAACGCCTTCATCGTCGGTGGCCCCTATGAGGATGAGGATGGAGAGCTCAACCAAAGAGAGGTGAGGAAGGACTGGCAGTCGTGGCTGGAGAAGAACCAGCAGGTCTCACTTGAAGGGACTGAGAAAGGCTTGAAGAGGCTTAGAATCATAGAATGTGCTGATTTGGAAGGAGCTCACAAGAATCATTGAGTCACAACTTGTTCTAGGAGGAGGGGAGGAAGGCAGGTGGTAGGTTTTCCACACAGTGTCCAGACACAGAGGTGGTTCCCCTTGGGCAGTTGGTATGATAACTCAGGAATTTTGATAGGAATGGTTGGACTAGAAGATCCGATGGGTCCCTTCCAACCTGGTTGTTCTATGATTCTATGATTCAGCACAGGAGAGTCCCTCAGACAGAGAACTCTTCCCACATGACACGTCTGGTCTCCAGTCAGCTGCAGGGCTGGGAGGTGTGTTATCTCCTTCTGAGCCAGGTTCCTATCACTAACGGATTCACTTCAGGGAGGGCCGTTCGCTTACTCTGCTGGGGCAGCCTGGGCACGGTGAGCTGGACACCTCTGTCTCACCCACGTTCTCTCCCAGGGAACGATGAGGCTTTTCACCTTCCCTGGAGGGGTTTAAGGGATGGGTAGATGAGGTCCTGAGGGACATGGTTTAGTGTTTGATAGGAATGGACTTGATAATCCGATGGGTCTCTTCCAACCTGGTTGTTGTTCTATGAGTCTATGAGGCTGTAGAAGTTTCTGTCCTGCCTCTGACCGTTTACTGTTTCTCACAGGACAGGGAATTCAGGATCCAAGCAGAAAGCATGGAGAGAATCGTATGGGACGTGGAGAGGCGCCGTTACCTGGATCCCACTGCGGTAGCCTTGTAAGGGACCTTGAGAACCTCCCTTCCAGCATGGAGGATGGGGAGGAACCAACCTAGAATGCACCCTGCCGAGCGACCCGGCTCACGCAGGTGCTCTCACACCTCTTACATGGTCACAAGACGGCTCTGCCTCCCCTCCTAAAGGTGTTCCCGGGAGCAAGGGGGCAGCTAGTTGCCTCTAATTGCTGGCAGCAGCTTCGTTCTGCTATAGCAGGAGAAGATGAACTGTTTGTAGGTGCTGTCTCCAGCCCACAGATCCTTGTTTCTGCTGCTGACCACGGCAGTGGTGACTGTTCCTCTGTGGTGACAGGGTTATGGTGAGCAGGCATGGGGCAGAGTGGCCACAGCTCTCATCTGAGCTGCTAATGAAACTTTGCCCAATTCCCAGCACATGAAAACTCTTTCACTCCCCATGGGCACTCTTCATTTGCCTTTTTATTGAGTAAACATTACCTTTAACAGCTCTAGATATGCTTCAAGATCAGGATAAGTCTCCCATTGTTTAGCCTGGAGAAGAGGAGGCTGAGAGGAGACCTCATTACTCTCGACAACTACCCGAGCGGAGGTTGTAGAGAGGAGGGAGCTGGGCTCTTCTCCCAAGTGACAGGGGACAGGACAAGAAGAAATGGCCTCAAGCTCCGCCAGGGGAGATTTAGACTGGAGATTAAGAGGAGGTTTTTCCCAGAAAGGGTCATTGGGCATTGGAATAGGCTGCCCAGGGAGGTGGTTGATTGACCGTACCTGGAGGTGTTTAAGGGACGGGTGGATGAGGTGTTGAGGGACTTGGTTTAGTGTTAGATAGGAATGGTTGGACTAGAAGATCCGATGGGTCCCTTCCAACCTGGCTGTTCTGTGATTCTGTGTGATTCTGTCTTCTTGCTGTCATCTGTGAGTTTCATGGCCAAATCGCTCCTCATGTGTGCAAATACTCCCTTCTATCTGGTTGGATTTTTGCATGTGGTTTTCCTCAATGCTTTCCTCAGCCTCCCTGCTGGTTGCAGAGTTACCAGGCGCATTGAATGGGGGCTCAGGGCCCACTTTTCTGTGCAGTTCAGGTTTTATACCAAAGTTAATCATGTTCTTTCTTAGTTTCTTCATATCTGAAGTAGCCAGAGGAAAGAGGAAACTTAATGTCTCGCTCTCACAAATTCTTTTGTAGCTGATTGTGCTGTAAACGTACACAGCAGTGGATGGAGAAGAAAATCATAGAACAACCAGGTTGGAAGGGACCCATCAGATCATCAAGTCCAACCATTCCTATCAAACATTAAACCAAGTCCCTCAAGACCTCATCCACCCGTCCCTTAAACACCTCCGGGGAAGGTGACTCAACCACCTCCCTGGGCAGCCTATTCCAATGACCCTTTCTGTGAAAAATGTACCAAGACGTGTTCCGGTGGTCTGAGGGTGCTTGCTGTGGGAAGCAGACCCAAGGGGGGATGCTGTGGGGCTGCTGGACCAGAGGGGACGGTGATGTGGCTCTTCAGGTTGGTTTCTGCATCTTCTCAATACCCATCTTTGTGTTCAGCCTGCAGCAGCGCGTTGCCGAGTGCCGCTACTGGCCCGTGGAGATCTGCAGGATGCCTGTGGCCTCACCCAGCAAAGGGAAAACTGGCAGAGCCGACACGGTAAAAGAGGGGAGGGACACGTTGTTCTGGCTTGTGGAGCAGCAATCCACCACTGAGCACTTTCCTTTCAATGCCTTTGTGATACCAAACCCAGCCCTGAACCAGCCAAAGCGAGTCAGAGAGCCTCGTGGCTTTGTGAAGGAATTAACCAGCCTTATAGAGCTGTGGGACAAAGGATAATATTTTTTCCTTCTAGCATCCAGAGCTCTCGCTGTCGGCATGTGGTAGCTCGATGGAAAGGGCTCAGGGAGAGGCTGCTTATGAGAACTGAGGTGATTTTGATAGGAATGGTTGGACTAGAAGATCCGATGGGTCCCTTCCAACCTGGTTGTACTATGATTCTATGATTCACTGAACCTGTCTTTGGCTGTGGGTTTCTGGAGCGTCTTGAGGAAATTCTTTTTTCTCAGGGTGGAAATGAGTTATTCCTTTGCACATAAACTGGGGGTGTTTAACAACCAGCCCTTTAGCTAATTGTTCGGATCCTGGCAGTGTGAAAGCTCCTGATCTGTTCCAGGACAGTCATATAAGTTGGTATAAATGTCTTTCTGCATCCCTTGGTGCCAGGATTTTGCAGCTAAGACAAAAATCCTTCTCCCTTGCCCTCTCCAGCGAGCTGCTAGCCCAGTCTCTCTGGCCTCCTCAGCAACCTGCTTTCTGTCAGACCCGAGATGCACAGCTCTGCTTGGGCTGCTTTGATTTTTAACCCCCCGGCTGGTGGTTTTGCAGCTCTATCTCAAAAAGACCATAGAATCATAGAATCGTAGAACAACCAGGTTGGAAGGGACCAATCGGATCTTCTAGTCCAACCATTCCTATCTAACACTAAACCAAGTCCCTCAAGACCTCATCCACCCGTCCCTTAAACACCTCCAGGGAAGGGGAATCAATCACCTCCCTGGGCAGCCTATTCCAATGCCCAATGACCCTTTCTGTGAAGAACTTCCTCCTAATCTCTAGCCTAAATCTCCCCTGGTGGAGCTTGAGGCCATTCCCTCTCATCTTGTCCCCTGTCACTTGGGAGAAGAGCCCAGCTCCCTCCTCTCTACAACCTCCCTTCAGGTAGTTGTAGAGAGCAATGAGGTCTCCTCTCAGCCTCCTCTTCTCCAGGCTAAACACCCCCAGCTCTCTCAGCTGCTCCTCATAGGTCCTGTTCTCCAGCCCCTTCACCACCTTCGTTGCTCTTCTCTGGACTCGCTCCAGAGCCTCAACATCCTTCTTGTGCTGAGGGGCCCAGAACTGGACACAGTATTCAAGGAGCAGCCTCACCAGTGATGAGTCCAGAGGGAGAATCACCTCCCTGGCCCTGCTGGTAACACCATTTCTGATCCAAGCCAGGATGCCATTGGCCTTCTTGGCCCCCTGGGCACACTGCTGGCTCATGGTCAGTCGGCTGTGGGCATTAGAGAGAAAAGCCTCCCTGTGGGTCTGAAATACAATTGATATTCTGCATATCAAATGATTCCAGTGTTTCGGTCGAGGGTGTCTGGGCTGTGTGCCAGTGACGGAGCCGCTGGCTCGTCGGGCGCATCACTTGGCTGTGTGACCCCTTCTTAATGGGCTCAGCGACCTTGTCTGTGAGGAGAATAACAGCCTGTTCAGTATCTCAGCCCTTTGCTCTGTGTTTCCAGGGAGATAAGAACAAGCAGATTTCCTTCCATGGTGTGGCCTATGTCAACGTGTTGCCTTTGCTGTGCCCTGGCGTGAAGCGGATCCGAGGCGCCTTTCGCGTCTTTCCCTACCAACACAGTGAGGTGTTGGAGAAGGTGAGAGCAGCCCAGACAGTCAGGTTCTGCTCCAGCACTGCTGCTGTTTGTGCAGAGCAGCCTCGAGAGCGGCAGCATGATCAGTGCGGGGTTTGGGAGCAGCAGAGTGAGCAGTGCGGGGTTTGGGAGCGGCAGAGCGGGCAGCGTGGGATTTGAGAGCGGCAGAGCGGGCAGCGTGGGATTTGAGAGTGGCAGAGTGGGCAGCGTGGGATTTGGGGGCAGCAGCGTGATCAGTGTGGGATTTGGGGGCAGCAGCGTGATCAGTGTGGGGTTTGGGAGCGGCAGAGTGGGCCGTGTGGGGTTTGGGAGCAGTAGAGTGGGCAGTGTGGGGTTTGGGAGAAGCAGGATGGGCAGTGTGGGCTTTGGGGACAGCAGAGTGAGCAGTGTGGGCTTTGGGGACAGCAGAGTGAGCAGTGTGGGCTTTGGGGACAGCAGAGTGAGCAGTGTGGGCTTTGGGAGCAGCAGAGTGAGCAGTGTGGGCTTTGGGAGCAGCAGAGTGAGCAGTGTGGGCTTTGGGAGCAGCAGAGTGAGCAGTGTGGGCTTTGGGAGCAGCAGAGTGAGCAGTGTGGGCTTTGGGAGCAGCAGAGTGAGCAGTGTGGGCTTTGGGAGCAGCAGAGTGAGCAGTGTGGGCTTTGGGAGCAGCAGAGTGAGCAGTGTGGGCTTTGGGAGCAGCAGAGTGAGCAGTGTGGGCTTTGGGAGCAGCAGAGTGAGCAGTGTGGGCTTTGGGAGCAGCAGAGTGAGCAGTGTGGGCTTTGGGAGCGGCAGAGTGAGCAGTGTGGGCTTTGGGAGCGGCAGAGTGAGCAGTGCGGGGTTTGGGAGCGGCAGAGCGGGCAGCGTGGGATTTGAGAGCGGCAGAGTGGGCCGTGTGGGGTTTGGGGGCGGCAGAGTGGGCCGTGTGGGGTTTGGGGGCGGTAGAGTGGGCCGTGTGGGGTTTGGGGGCGGTAGAGTGGGCCGTGTGGGGTTTGGGGGCGGTAGAGTGGGCCGTGTGGGGTTTGGGGGCAGTAGAGTGGGCCGTGTGGGGTTTGGGGGCAGTAGAGTGGGCCGTGTGGGGTTTGGGGGCAGCAGCATGATCAGTGTGGGGTTTGGGGGCAGTAGAGTGGGCTGTGTGGTGTTTGGGGGCAGCAGCATGATCAGTGTGGGGTTTGGGAGCAGCAGAGTGGACAGTGTGGGGTTTGGGGACAACAGAGAGAGCAGTGTTGGGTTTGGGAGAAGCAGAATGGGCAGTGTGGGTTTTGGGAGCGGCAGAGTGGGCAGTGTGGGGTTTGGGGACAGCAGAGTGGGCAGTGTGGGGTTTGGGAGCAGCAGAATTGGGTTTAGGAGCAGGCAGTGTGGACAGCTTGGGACTCAGAGCCTTGCTCTGAAACTTCACTGCCCCTCTGGTGATGGAGAAAAACAATGAGATGAGCTTTTAGGTGCAAACTCCTCAAAGGGCAGGGATTTCTGGGTGGATGTGAGCAAATTTAGGGGCCGAAAGAAGCTGTGAATCTCACTGCACTCCCTCCTCTGCCAGCACGCTCCTCTCTTCCCAGTCTGGAACATGAACTGCATTGCTGGGAAGAGCTAACAGTGACTCTAAGAGGATAGCGTTACCCCAGGCAACGACTAAAAAAAGCTCTTTCAGCTGTAGCTCACGGAGGTTTATTTGTCTTTGCCTTTCTCCCCTCTCTCTTACTAAGGGTGACAGTTACATCTCCATTTTCCCACAGCCAGCCCAGAACAGACCGGAGCTTGTTTCAGGAGGGCAGACGCCTGGCCTGGTTCTGCCCGTGGGCCTGTAGTGCCCCAGCACACGAGCTGGGACAATTCCAGCTCTTCTCCAGCCCCTGCTACCACTGCCAAGCAGCTGAGGCACACAGATGATTGCTCACCTCTGCTTCGCTGCTGGGAGCCTCGTGGCCGCATGGGACTGCCTGTCCCATCACATTCATAGAATCATAGAACAACCAGGTTGGAAGAGACCCATCAGATCATCAAGTCCAACCATTCCTATCAAACACTAAACCAAGTCCCTCAAGACCTCATCCACCCGTCCCTTAAACACCTCCAGGGAAGGTGACTCAACCACCTCCCTGGGCAGCCTATTCCAATGCCCAGTGACCCTTTCTGGGAAAAACTTCCTCCTAATCTCCAGCCTAAATCTCCCCTGGTGGAGCTTGAGGCCATTCCCTCTTGTCCTGTCCCCTGTCCCTTGGGAGAAGAGCCCAGCTCCCTCCTCTCTACAACCTCCCTTCAGGTAGTTGTAGAGAGCAATGAGGTCTCCTCTCAGCCTCCTCTTCTCCAGGATAAACACCCCCAGCTCTCTCAGATGCTCCTCATAGGTTCTGTTCTCCAGCCCCTTCACCAGCCTTGTTGCTCTTCTCTGGACTCGCTCCAGAGCCTTAACATCCTTCTTGTGCTGAGGGGCCCAGAACTGGACACAGTATTCAAGGAGCGACCTCACCAGTGCTGAGTCCAGAGGGAGAATCACCTCCCTGGCCCTGCTGGTCACACCATTTCTGATCCAAGCCAGGATGCCCTTGGCCTTCTTGCCCCCCTGGGCACACTGCTGGCTCACGTTCAGTCGCTGTCAACCAACATCCCCAGGTCCCTCTCCTCCAGGCAGTTTTCCAGCCAGGCTTCTCCCAGTCTGTAGCTCTGCATAAGGTTGTTGTGCTCCAAGTGCAGGACCCGGCATCTGTCACGAGCGATACATGCCCCTCCTGTTGTTCTTATTTTCAGGGTTTGTGGATGCTGTTGGCTGCATCTTGATCTAGACAGTCTCAGTGCAGCTGCTTCAGCTTCTCGCAAGCATTCCCAGTTCTTCCTACCCCATATAACAGTGACATATAGTAAAGGGCAGGGATGGCTGGACTTGATGATCTCAAAGGTCTTTTCCAACCAAACAGGTCTGTGATTCTGTGACTGCTGTGACTGTCAAAGACACAATCTGAAAGAACTGTTTCTTGTGATTCACTGGTGTGTGTGGCAGGGAAGCTGCTCCACAAGGTGAGCTGGGAGCCAAGCATCATCTCAGGGCTGTTGGGGGCACCCAAAGCCAAGTACAGAGCAGAGCTGCTGAGGGTAACCAGGTTGATCTAACAGTCCATATCACCAGGAGAGTCCAGAGCTGCGAGGTAGGTCCTGGATCAACCCAGGAATTCAGGCCAGTGGGTCAGGATCAGGGCAGTATGAGGTTGAGTTCCAACAAATCTACCACATAGCTCAGGCAAGAGTCAAGGGCCAGCACCTCAGGGAAAATGCAGCTCTTGGGAGAAGACCAGGACACTCTACTGAGGCTTTCTTGGGCAGCTTGTATCAGAGGAGAGGATGAAATTGCGCATTCTTAATGCATTTAAGACCCTGGCAATGTGTTTTGCAAGGTGAGAGGTTGAGGCAAAGGAGCGAGGAAATCTCATTTGTCTCTCTATTCCCTCCATTCCCTCTTTCTTTCCAGACCAAAAGTCATCGCAGTGTTTTTCAGGATCTCAGGATGCAGCTCGGTCTGACTAAGGAAAGGCTGAGGACCCCAGAAACCAGTCCTCCCCTTTCCAGAGCTGTTTCCAGCAGGACTCAGAAGGAAGAGAAAGTCACCAGAGATACGGATTCCAACAGGATGGTAAGATCTAGAGAGGCATCCCGCTCCATTTCCAGGCCAGCAGGTCAAGGGAGGTGGTTCTCCCCCTCTAATTCACTCTTGTGAGACATCTCTTAGTCGCTTTTCTTGTTCTCCAGCCCCTCCTCTCTATAACCTCCTCTCAGGTAGTTGGAGAGAGCAATGAGGTCTCCCCTCAGCCTCCTCTTCTCCAGGATAAACACCCCCAGCTCTCTCAGCCACTCCTCTTGTTCTCCAAACCTTTCCCCAGCTTCGTTGCTCTTCTCTGGACTCACTCCAGAGCCTCAACATCCTTCTTGTGCTGAGGGGCCCACAACTGAACACAGGATTCCAGGAGCAGTCTCACCAGTGCCGAGTCCAGAGGGAGAAGAACTTCCCTGGCCCTGCTGGTCACACCGTGTCTGATCCAAGCCAGGAAACCATTGGCCTTCAATGAAACACACTGTGTCTCTGCAGTTTGAAAAGGACATGTAGCTCTATGCCCAGCCTTTTATCATGCCAGTAATGGCTCTAGAAATCGCAACATTGAGAGAGCAATGTTTGTCTTCACAGCAATACGTTGAAGCAGGAACGTTCCTGGTGATGGAGATAAAGCTGGACAAGCCCTTGGTACCAAAGCGATCGCAAGAGGAGCTCAGCAGACGGTGTGTAAAGATGTGCTGCAGCTCTGAGGCTGACTGCTCGTTCCTGCGGGACCCAAACAGAGCTGTACAGTGAGCCACCCCCTTTGAGGGGCTCCGCAAGGACCAGCTGAGGTCCTGAGCCAAAGCCCTCTTGAGCAAGGGAGAGGATTTGCCCGGAATGCTTAAGAGGTGGGATCTGGTGTTTTGGGAAGACACTCACCTTCCTCTGAGCTGGCACCTTCCTGTCAGTCCTGTCCTCAGGCTGGTTCTGGCAGACCCTGTCGGCTGTGAATTAAAGGAAGAGCAGCTTGATAAGAAGTTCATCTTCTGTAGGAGAGTGGGTTTGACTGCTGCCAATAACCCATGTTAACCCTCCCTGCTGGCTGAGCTCCAGTGATAGTTTTTGTGTGATGGGTCGGTCAAACCCAGTGAAAATAACAGCTCAATAAATCTTCTCCAATCCCCACGGTGTGTAATGATCAGCAGGGAGCGAGGCAGCAGCTCATTTTCTTAAGACATTAAGATGAGCTAAAAACATTGAATGTAGGTGCTTGGTCTTTACAGTTTGTTCTTGGTCTAAGACTCAAGTTTCCCTCCCCACGTGGGTCCCTGTGAGGTGTCTCAGGGCCGTGATGACAGGCTGGAGCCCTCACTCTCCAGCCTGTCCACACCCCAGACAAACCAACGTTGCTGACAGCATGTCTGGATCACCTCTTCTGTCCTCTTGTTGACAGCATCAAGGAGATGGTTCCTCCTCGCCCTCGACTGCCTCTCCGGATCACAGGAGCCAAGCAGGTATGTGCAAGATGTTGTGGCCTCACTACTGCTCTGCCACCTCCTCCTGCCCTCATCCCTCTCGGGCAGAAGGATCTTCGTGCTCAGTCTGAGCCCCACAACAATGTGGAGGTGAGGGTTGAAGAGGAAACACCCAGAAGCACAAACTTCTGGCTGTGTTCTCTTGGCAGTAGGATGCCCTGGGAAGGTGTTCCTGGGCTGCATCACTCAAAATCACAGAATCATAGAAGAGTTTGGGTTCCAACCTCTCTGCCACGGACAGGGACACCTCCCACTGGATCAATCTGCCCAAGCCCCATCCAACCTGACCTTGAACATCTCCAGGGATGGGGCAGCCACCACTCCCCTGGGCAGCCTGTGCCAGGGCCTCATCGTGAAGTGCCTCATGTCTAGTCTAAATCTGTCCCTTTTCACTTTATAGCTTTTTTTTAGCTCATATTAAGGAGAGAGATGTAGCAGTAGTGGAGGAGTATTTGAAAGGACAGGGGATGCTGGGGAAAGAGGCTACTGGAACCTTGTGTCACAGTTCCACAAGTCAGAGTAGTCCATGTGCATCATGAGACTCAGACAAATGTGAATCAGTCCCTATTGTTCTCAGATCATCTGGAAATTTTAAGCACTTTTGCGTTCACGACATCCTCATAAATCAGTCTGAGAGCTCTGTCTTCTGAGGGCACAGAGCAACCATCGAAGGAAAATGTCCTCGGATGGCTCCTGCCTGGTGGTGAATCCTAAGCATCCGTGGGGGAAGGAGCAGTGCTCCAATAACTTAACCCAGCACTGCTGCAGAATTGCTTGATGCCGCACTCTCTGGAGAGCACAGAGCCATAAATCTTGACTATTAGGGCACGTGGGAGCTTCTGCCAACAAGATTGCAGAGGTTATAGGCTCTGCTGACCCATCAGTTTAAAAGGCTCAGAGCAAATGAAATATATTTTACTTACAGCAATTATACTGCTGTAAAAGAGACAACAGTGACTGAAATACAGGATTCCGATTAAAAGACATAGCAGGAGCGCCTTTGTGTTTATGTGTAGCTGTTCTCGCAGCCCTCAGGCATGGCCGAGAAAGGATGGGTGACAGACTAATTGGGACTTCATTAAGGTGGAGTTGATGGGGAAGGGTGGGCTCTGGAGAATAAGATAACTTCCAAGGCTGAAAGACTTGAGAGCTGCCCTGGGGAGAAGGTTCTGGGCTGCTGGTTGATGAGAAGCTCGACATGAGCTGGCAACGTGCACTCACAGCCCAGAAACCAGCCGTGTCCTGGGCTGGATCCAGAGCAGAGGGACAAGCAAGGAGGGAGGGGATCCTGCCCCTCTGATCCTCTATTGTGGGACCTCACCTGGAGTATTGTGTCCAATTCTGGAATCGTCAGCATAAGAAGGAGATGGAGCTGTTGGAATGGGTTCAGAGAAGGCTACAAGGATGATGCAAGGTCTGGAACACCTAGCGTTCAAGGACAGGCTGAGATCAGGGAGGACAGGCGTAGGACAAGGGGAACATTTTTCAACTGCAAGAGATGGAGATGAGATCTCAGGAAGAAATGTTTTGCTGTGAGGGTGGGGAGGTCCTGGCCCAGGTTGCCCAGAGCAGGGGTGGCTGCCCCATCCCTGAAGGGGTTCCAGGCCAGGTTGGATGGGGCTTGGAGCCCCTGATGCAGTGGGAGGTGTCCCTGCCCATGGCAGGGGTGGCACTGGATGGGCTTTAAAGGTTCCTTCCAACCCAAACTATGCTATGATTCTATGAAGTGACGTGTGAGGTTGATTATGTATTTATTTCCTAGGCTGTGGAGGGTTACCACAAGTGCATCATGAGCATTGCCGCTGCCGTCCTGAACGAGTACCATGAGCTCTTTGGGAAGCACCTGCCAGGCCAGGGAGACATCGACCACCGAACCCTGGAGGAACAGCAGCGTCAGCTCAACTTTGAGCTCAATAGCTCTGGGAAATATTTTGCTTTTAAGGAAGAACTGAAGGTAAAAAGTCCATCTGTGCTTTTTCCTTCCCTGCTTGTTTTCTTCTGGCAGTTTCTTAGTGAGGAGCTGCTGCTCTGTGGTGGTAACTCAGGATGATGTGTTGTTCCAGAACTCGTCCCTGGCACCCGGGAGGGACTGTTGCAGTGAGCGTGGGAGGGGGACAGGTTTTTCCTCTGATGGTGCAGGCACCAAACTGCTTGAGTCACACACCAAGGGAACCATTTCTGTCGACTGGGGGAGACTCCAAATCTGGTGACATCCTTCAGCACAGGAGGAGCGAGTCCAGAGGAGGACAGAGATGGTGCAAGGGCTGCAACACCTTCTGTATGAGGACAGGCTGAGAGAGTTTGGGGTTGTGCAACCTGGAGAAGAGAAGGCTGTGGGGAGACCTTAGAGCAGCTTCCAGCGCTGAAAGGGGCTCCAGGAAAGCTGGGGAGGGGCTCTGGATCAGGGAGGGCAGGGACAGGATGAGGGGGAACATTTTTCAACTGCAAGAGGGGAGACGGAGATGAAATCTTGGTAAGAAATGTTTTGCTGTGAGGATGAGGAGGCCCTGGAGCAGGTTACCCAGAGCAGGGGTGGCTGCCCCATCCCTGGAGGGATTCCAGGCCAGGTTGGATGGGGCTTGGAGCCCCTGATCCAGTGGGAGGTGTCCCTGCCCATGGCAGAGGTGGGACTGGAAGAGCTTTGAGGTCCTTTCCAACCCAAACCATTCTGTGATGTGCCCTGTGCTCGCACCTGGGGGGAGGCAGAGCCAATTTCTCCTGCGCTAGCACAGTCTGCCCTGGCAGGAGGAGGGGTTCTCCCCTCGTGGCTGGTTGACCTTGGCCATGCTCTGCCTGGACACTTTCTCCATTCCGAGGAGACCAACCTTCCCACGCACTGTCCCTCGAGGGGCACTGGTGTGTGAGGCAGAGCCAGGGCTGAGAGGCAGGAAAGGAATTCATCCCTGCTTGTTTCTTTCCCTTTGATCAGTGCTGGGCTGGATTTCTTACTCAGAACTAAGCTGGACCTTCAGACATAGAATCATAGAATCATAGAACAACCAGGTTGGAAGAGACCCATCGGATCTTCTAGTCCAACCATTCCTATCAAACACTAAACCAAGTCCCTCAGCACCTTGTCCACCCGTCCCTTAAACACCTCCAGGGAAGGGGAATCAACCACCTCCCTGGGCAGCCTATTCCAATGCCTGATGACCCTTTCTGTGAAAAACTTCCTCCTAATTTCTAGCCTAAATCTCCCCTGGCGGAGCTTGAGGCCATTCCCTCTTGTCCTGAACATGATCAGTGTGTTCTGGTTTTGTGGTTATGGGAGCTGATGGCGGAGCACGAGGGGTCCTGCCTTGTCCAACAGCCGTGTGTCTCTCCAGTATTCTGTGGTGAAGATTGTGAGGGAGAAATACCTGAAGACCACAGCGTTTGAGTCCCAGGAGCTCTTCCAGGCCTTTCTCAGTGAGCTCTACGTGTACCTCGTGGACCAGATGCATGTTGCCCTCAACCAGGTAAGGAGAAACCTGACTGACCTGGGACATGGAACACTGGATCATGGAATCATGGAACAACCAGGTTGGAAGGGACCCATCAGATCTTCTAGGCCAACCATTCCTATCAAACACTAAACCAAGTCCCTCAGGACCTCATCCACCTGTCCCTTAAGCACCTCCAGGGAAGGTGACTCAACCCCCTCCCTGGGCAGCCTATTCCAATGCCCAAAGACCCTCTGTGTGAAAAACTTCCTCCTAATCTCCAGCCTAAATCTCCCCTGGTGGAGCTTGAGGCCATTCCCTCTCGTCCTGTTCCCTGTCACTTGGGAGAAGAGCCCAGCTCCCTCCTCTCTACAACCTCCTTTCAGGTAGTTGTAGAGAGTAATGAGGTCTCCTCTCAGCCTCCTCTTCTCCAGGTTAACCACCCCCAGCTCTCTCAGCCGCTCCTCATAGGTCCTGTTCTCCAGCCCCTTCACCAACCTCGTCGCTCTTCTCTGGACTCACTCCAGAGCCTCAACATCCTCCTTGTGCTGAGGGGCCCACAACTGGACACAGTATTCAAGGAGCGACCTCACCAGTGCTCAGTCCAGAGGGAGAAGAACCTCCCTGGCCCTGCTGGTCACACCGTTTCTGATACAAGCCAGGATCCTGGGCTTGACGCTGTGTCTGGTGATGTGAGGGGGACTTTTGCCTTCAAGACAGAAGCAGGCTCATGCTTTCGTGTGCTGCCGCTGTCTCACGTGCCCCTTAGCCATGTTTGAAGGCAGGGTCCGAGGCACCTGTATCCCATGGCCTCCGCACTTGGGGCACAGCAACCCCCTGCAGCTGCAGGACTGGACTAGAGCAGCTGGAAAGCTGCCTGGTGGAGAAAGACCTGGGGGTGCTGGGTGAGAGCAACTGAACACGATCCAGCAGTGGCCCAGGTGGGCAAGAAGGCCACCAGCATCCTGGCTCGGATCAGCCCTGGGGTGGGCAGCAGGAGCAGGGCAGGGATCGGCCCCTCCACTCAGCACTGGGAAGGCCAAACCTCGAATCCTGGTTCAGGTTTGGTCTTTTCAGTGCTAGAAAGATCTTGAGGGGCTGGAGCATGTCCAGAGAAGGGAACGGAGCTGGGGAAGAGTCTGGAGAACAGGGGTTGTGGGAGCGGCTGAGGGTCCTGGGGCTGTTTAGGGCTGGAGAAGAGGAGGCTGAGGGGAGACCTCATCGCTCTCTGCAGCTCCTGGAGAGGAGATGTGCTAGAAGTAACAGGTACCTGGGAATGACAGGAACGTGTCCCACCACAAAGAGGAGCCAGGACTCTCGACCACGCCGGCTGCAGGCAGCACAGTGCTGGACCGAGCACTGCTGCTCTTCCGGGATCACATGAACCATTCGTACTCTCCCAAGACTAACACTCTGTCTCTTTCCCCACCAGATACTCTCTGAGGAAGCTGCTGCTCCTCCTGCCCCTCTGGCCTTTACAACCAAGGAGCAGCTCTTGCTCTTTGCTCGCGAAGCCGAAGCCGATAAGGACTACAAGCTGGCATCTCTCTACCACCAGCAGGTACAGCAGCTCCTGTTCTTCATCTCTTCATCTCCCAAGGCTCTGGGCTGGCAGCCAGAACACCATCGCGGTGGTGTCAGGGCCGTGTCGCTGACAGCTCAGCCGTCCCTGTCTGTTGGGTATGAAGGAAGGAGGTGCAAGCAATCAAATATACTCAGGCTGAATGTGTGAGGGATTTTCTAGGGAGACGCTGCTCTCTGGAGGATGTGAGATAGAGCCTGGCCAGGTCACCGAGGACTTCAGCCTCCGGGGAAATGGGATGAGCACTTCCAAAAGTATGCAGGGTCAGCACTGAGGACACCGAGCCCTCTAATAGGAGGCTAGGAGGAGGTCAACTGGAGCTGGAGGATGTATATTAGGTGAAGGAGGTTCAAAGGAGGCACAATCACAGTTAAGGGAAACCCTAGCACATGATAGACAAGGGCTTGACCGAGGTCCAGATTGGACGTTAGGAAATATCTCTTGACCAAAAGGCTCCTCAAGCCCTGACAGAGGCTGCCCAGGGAGGTGATGGAGTCCCCATCCTTGAAGGGATTTAAAATACAGGCAGATGAAGAGCTTAGGGACGTGATTTAGTAGTGAATGGGTATGGTTGGGCTTGGTGATCTCAGAGGTCTTTTCTGACCCGGTGATTCAATGATTGCTGCTAAACTGGGCTGGAGTGGCCAGAGAAAAGTCATCCCAGTGTTGTCTCCCAGTCGCTGCGTGTGCTGAGCAGCCCTCACCCCAGCCATGACCTCTCTTGTCTAGAGGGTAGCTCAGGACCAGCACAACATCCAGAGCTGGCTGGACTACGGGGCCTTCTGCCTCCTGCTCGAAGAAACCACCAAAGCCCAGGAGTGCTTCCAGCAGGCCCTTTCCCTGGATCCGCATCACGTCCAAAGGTGCTGCAGGGTCCTGCTGGGAGGGTGTGGGGTGTCCGGCAAGGCTGTAACCGCTCTGCCCCGTGCCCAGCCTGCTGCTCTGCAGGATCGGGGCAGCCCTGCTGCAGAGCTATCAAGAGGCAGAGATTTTCTTGGAGGACGCCTGCTGCTTGGAGCCGTTCGACGTTGTAGCCTGGACCATTATAGGTACAAAAACAAACCGGCCTCTGCACTCAAGGTGTTCCTGGAGAGCTGAGTGGTGCTTCTGCCCCTGCTCCCCTTCTCCCTTCTCCAGTCTGAGGGCTAAGGGAAGGATCTTGCTAAGGGTGTCGTGTCTGCTCTGCCATTGTTTCTGTCTCCCGTAGGTTTGTTCTATGAGCTGCAGGATAATAACATCCAGGCTGGGATGGCCTTCCGGGAGGCTACGAAGCTGCTGCAGGCACAGCTCACGGAGGAGAGGAGCATCCCTGAGGCTGCAGAGGCAGAGAGGAAGGGAAAGCTCCTTTCCGCTGCAGGTGTGAGGTCTTCCAGCCCAGGACCAGGAAACCACTTACCAGGTAACCCCTAACAAACCCAGGAGGAGCCCTGGCACCAGCACAGAGGGGGCTCAGAGCAGCATGGGCAGGGACACCTCCCACTGGATCAGGGCTTTCAAACCCCATCCAACCTGGCCTGGAACCCCTCCAGGGATGGGGCAGCCACCCCTGCTCTGGGCAACCTGATCCAGGGCCTCCTCACCCTCACAGCAAAACATTTCTCCTTAAGATCTCATCTTGATTTTCCCTCCTGCAGTTTAAAACTGCTCCCCTTGTCCTATCCCTGCCCTCCCTGATACAGAGTCCCTCCCCAGCTTTCCTGGAGCCCCTTTCAGTACTGGGACTTTCTGCCCCAAGTCTTTGACCAGGCTGCAGGAAAAGCTGATTAGCTTTATTTTCAACATCATTCCCACTCCATGAAAAGCGCTTCAGCTGCACAGGCCTTTCTTTGCCTCTTCAGATTATGTGAGAAAGAATATTGCCTCTTTTATACCCATTTCTCTCTTCGTGTGGTGATCCTGGACTCCAAACCCCAGACCCAGTTATTGCCTCCTGCAAAGGAATTTCTTCCCTGTTGTGAAGTTCTGCCTCCTCTTTTATACCTTCCCTCTTTCCCATTTCTGTAGAATTGTGCCCCAAACTGGGCAGTTCATGGTGAACTCTCCGCACCTAATGGTTGTTGGGGGTTTCATTCCAGAGACAGTTCCTAATGGCTCTGCTGACAAAGTGCCAGAGGCGGTGAAGCCTTCCCGGGTCTCCGTGGTGCCCCAGGAAGAGGCTCCTGCAGCAGAGTCAGCCCCGAAAGGTGAGCAGATACGAACCTGGAGTTAAGTGAGAGGTGCTGGGAGAGATGCCCTCAGGTGTCCCATGGGGAGGGGAGTCACTGAGACCGCTGAGTTGTGGCCACCCTGATGCCAAGGCAAGACATAAAGGCTTGTTCTCTCTTCCTGGCCTGGGAACGTCCCAGCAAAGCAGCTCTGTCCCAATTTTCAGATCAGCACATGTCAGGATGGCAGCTCTCTCCCTCCATGTCACTGCACCCAGCAGCCTTCATTCACTGCTCAGGTGTCTCCCTCATGAGTTAGTTCTGGGCCCCTCAGCACAAGAAGGATGTTGAGGCTCTGGAGCGAGTCCAGAGAAGAGCCACAAAGCTGGTGAAGGGGCTGGAGAACAGGCCCTATGAGGAGCGTCTGAGAGAGCTGGGGGGGTTTATCCTGGAGAAGAGGAGGCTGAGAGGAGACCTCATTACTCTCTACAACTACCTGAAAGGAGGTTGTGGAGAGGAGGGAGCTGGGCTCTTCTCCCAAGTGACAGGGAACAGGACGAGAGGGAATGGCCTCAAGCTCCGCCAGGGGAGATTTAGGCTGGAGATTAGGAGGAGGTTTTTCCTGGTTTTTCCCAGGGTCATATAGCATTGGAATAGGCTGCCCAGGGAGGGGGGTGATTCCCCTTCCGTGGAGGTGTTTAAGAGACGGGTGGATGAGGTCTTGAGGGACTTGGTTTAGTGTTAGATAGGAATGGTTGGACTCGATGATCCGATGGGTCCCTTCCAACCTGGTTGTTCTATGATTCTATGAGGTGCCGGCACTTAAACTGTCCCTGCTGGTCTCCTCTGGCCTGTGTTGTGTCACCTGCCTTCCCTGCAGCTCTGCGAAGAGACGGCAGCGCTGGGGGTTTCAGGCCCTGCTGGGTTTGGGCTGACGCAGCAGAGGCCCTGCTGGAGTTAACTCTGATAAACTACAACCATAAAATCCAACCTTTTCTCCCTCTGGGGAGAATTAGAAAAGGGAAATCAGTGGGTCAAGAGCATTATTCTTCTTCCCACCTCTCGCACGACTGAACACTTTCAATAGAATAGTTTGGGTTGGAAGGGACCTTAAAGATCATCCATAGAATCATAGAACAACCAGGTTGGAAGAGACCCATCGGATCATCGAGTCCAACCATTCCTATCAAACACTAACCCATGTCCCTCAGCACTTCATCCACCCGTCCCTTAAACACCTCCAGGGAAGGGGAATCAACCCCCTCCCTGGGCAGCCTATTCCAATGCCCAATGACCCTTTCCGTGAAAAACTTCCTCCTAATCTCTAGCCTAAATCTCTCCTGGCAGAGCTTGAGGTCATTCCCTCCAGTTCCAACCCCCTGTGAAGGGCAGGGACACCTCCTGAGTGAATTTCTGCTTCAGCCTCCCCTGCCACCTCCTGAATTTCACACCATGTTGCTGAGGTTCCTCTGTAGCACCAGGAGCTCAGCTCCTGCTTCTTGCTTCGGAAATAAAAAGCTGACTTCAGGGCTGATGGAGACACGTTTTCTTGCAGCCCCATCCCCTGGTTCTGGGCTCACCCGGCCGACCTGCACAATCTTCATGAAGGCAGTGGAATTCCTGATGAAATTCAATGCCATCCAGGTCAGCTAAATGTAGAATGGAGGAGTGGGAAGGGAGGTTTGGCCTTCACTGGGTTATGACCAAAGAGCTCGTGGCAAGCTCCAGAGAGCTTTATTCTTGGGCTCATGGAACAAGCTGTGGCTACTCCAGAAGGGAGCAAAACCACAACTGCCCAGAAACACAAAAGGGAGAGTGTTGAGACTGGAATGTTGTTTGGGAACAGTGTCATCTCGGGTAGGTGTGGTTCTTGGGGTACCTCAGCTCGGACCTTCTATAGAGGCAACAGCCAAGTCAGAGGTGGTGCAGGTGAGCTCCTCTCTGTGTGTTCAGAGATGTTTGGCTCACTTCTGATCAGTGTCTTAATCAATGATCTGGATGAAGGGATTGAGTAAATCTGTGGATGATACTAATTTGGGAGGAACTCGAGGGCAGGAAGGATCCATAGAGAGACCTGGACAGGCTGGATCCACGTGCTGAGGCCAACAGGAGGAGGTTCAGCAAGGCCGAGCGCTGGGTCCTGTCCTTGGGTCACAACAACCCTGTGCAGCTCCAGCCTTGGGCAGGAGCGGCTGGAAAGCTGCCTGGTGGAAAAGGACTTGGGGTGCTGGGTGGCAGCAGCTGAACACAATCCAGCAGTGGCCCAGGTGGGCGAGAAGGCCACCAGCATCCTGGCTCGGATCAGCCCTGGGGTGGGCAGCAGGAGCAGGGCAGGGATCGGCCCCTGCACTTGGGGCCCCTCACTCCAAGAAAGACCTTGAGGGGCTGGAGCGCGTCTGGAGAAGGGAATGGAGCTGGGGAAGGATCTGGAGAACAGGGGTTGTGGGAGCAGCTGAGGGTCCTGGGGCTGTTTAGGCTGGAGAAGAGGAGACTGAGGGGAGACCTCATCGCTCTCTGCAGCTCCTGGAAAGGAGGTTGGAGCGAGGTGGGTGCTCAGGCCCTGGCAGAGGCTGCCCAGGGAGGTGGTGGAGTCCCCATCCCTGGAGGGGTTTAAGGGACGGGCAGATGAGGTGCTGAGGGACATGGTTCAGTGGTGGACAGGGACAATTGGACTTGATGGTTTCAAAGGTCTTTTCCAAGGTTACGTATGTCAGAGTAAATTTTGTGTCACCTCTGGAATGTCCCTGTCCCATACAGTTGTCTGTGGGATCTCTGACTGACACATTATCGTGGTTGGACTCGATGATCCGATGGGTCTCTTCCAACCTGGTTGTTCTATGATTCTATGATTATGCCTTAATTTTACGTGGCAGTAAGAGCTGCTTAGAACACAAGAGAACTAGAAGGAAGGGAGGTAAATATTCAAAGGAGCAGAGGAAAAAAAATCTCCTGTGGGTTTTCTGTTCATGGAAGTCAAGTAGGCACGAGTCACTCCTCCCGCTGTGTCCTTCTGGAGGTGCCTGTGGTTTTCTGGCTCTCCCAACCGAGGCAGCATTCTCTTGCTCCGCAGTTTGTTCGCATGGCCCTCACCCACGAGCTGTTGAGTCTTCAGGGATGTCCATCCTGCGCCTACTACCTGGCGCTGGCCCAGACTCACCTGCTGAAGGAAGATCTCTCCAAATGCGACCAGTGTCTCTGTGAGGCCATGAAGATTGACTACATGGTAAATCCGTTTGCGTTCTCGGGGTACAGAGCCTGAAACCAAACACCGCAGCAGCCCCTGAGCCTGCCGCCCGGGCTCCATTTCCACTTGAGCAATGTTAGTCTGGAGTAATTTCTGCAGGGAAGGACAATCATAGGTGCTGATCCCCATCAGGCTGTGGCTCATCAGGCCCTCCTCATTACCCCACTTATTACTTCCCTTCTGTCATCTCCTGCACAGACAGGCGGCGTTTCCGAGCACAGGCTCCTCTGCCTCTGCAGCGTCTGCCTTTCTTTTCCCTTTGAACGTGTATATCCTGATCCTCTTTCCCTCTGTGGGTGACTCAGGCTCTATTTCATGAGAAACAAGGCTGCTGTTCAGCAGAGAGGGAAGGTAGCTTTGGGGAGCCAGGTTGAGGGGAAGGCGGTGAAGAAGGGTGAAGGGGCTGGAGAACAGGCCTGATGAGGAAGGGCTGAGAGAGCTGGGGGTGTTTATCCTGGAGAAGAGGAGGCTGAGAGGAGACCTCATTGCTCTCTCCAACTACCTGAGAGGAGGTTGTGGAGAGGAGGGAGCTGGGCTCTTCTTCCAAGGGACAGGGGACAGGACAAGAGGGAATGGCCTCCAGCTCCACCAGGGGAGATTTAGGCTTGAGATTAGGAGGAAGTTTTTCACACAGAGGGTCATTGGGCTTTGGAATAGGCTGCCCAGGGAGGTGGTTGATTCACCTTCCCTGGAGGTGTTTAAGGCACAAGTAGATGAGGTCCTGAGGGACATGGTTTAGTGTTTGATAGGAATGGTTGGACTTGATGATCCGATGGGTCCCTTCCAACCTGATGATTCTATGAAGCTGCCATCTCCAAGTGCTTGTGATACCAGACCAGGACAGTGCAGTCTGCTCCAGCTCTTTCCTGGTGTTCTGCAGGCAGCTCACTGACTCGATTCGTACTCTGTGCATAAAATCCACCCTGCTGTGCCCAAACCCCAGCCAGCTCTTCCCTTCTGCTGATGACAGGGGTCCCTGCCCCTCTCCCAGGTCTCCCTCCTGTCCCCCAGCTCACTCCTGGGTTTGTGTGTGCAGAATCCCAACGTGTGGGCACAGAAAGGGCACCTGTGCTACCTGCAGAAGGACTTTGGCCAGGCAAGAGAGTGCTACGAGCGAACCATCAGCTTTGTGGAGGACGCTGCAGACATTCACCTGGTCTGCCTGCGCCTGGGCTCCATCTACCTGCAAGAGAAAGAGGTGAGGAGGAAGCGGAAGAGGAAAATTTTACACAGAGTAGTAGATTCCAGGCCCAAGGCACCATTGTTTGTAGCTATAGCCAAGCGCTCACAACGCAGCAAAGCCTTGAGAGCATTCAGCTCCTTGGAGCATGGACCTACTCTGTTCCTTTGCACCAGGCTCCGCCGCAACTCTTGGGGTGCGGCTGAGCTGTCCCCAGCATCCTAGCAATGAGGGTGACTTTCTTAGGTGGTGACATTTACCTGCCAGCATAGAGCCACCGCACTGGGGACAGAGGGTCAGGCATGCAGGGATGTTTCTTCACGATGCTGCCCAGGGAAGCTGCGTCTGCCCCATCCCTGGAGGGGTTCAGGGCCAGGCTGGATGGGGCTTGGAGCCCCTGATCCAGTGGGAGGTGTCCCTGCCCAGGGCAGGAGAGGAACTGGATGGGTTTCTGTTCCCTTCCAACCCAAACTGTTCTGTTTCTATAGGGTAAGGAGCTGAGGGTGGGGGTTCTCCGTGTCGTGATGTGTTTGATGCAGAGAGACACACAACCCTCTCTCTCCTGGCAGTACGGCCGAGCAAAGCAGACCTACTTGCTCGCCTGCAAGAACTCTGCCTCCTGTCTCACCTGGCTGGGAGTGGGAATCGCCTGCTACAGGGTAAGTGCAATTTCCTTCCAGTCATCTGCACTTTAGTTGTGGCTGTGTCGTGGGACGCAAGGCTTGCCTTTGCACGATCCCTTTTAATAAAGTTAAGCTTATCTGTGAAACCAACGCTCCCCAAGGCCATCGTGTGCTGGGTGCTGTCACTGTCCTAGCGTGACACTGTGACTGCTCGTACAGGGGGTGGCAGGAGACTGTCACCCTCCTCAGCCGCTCTGGGAGCAGCTTCCCCAGGGCCCCACGGCGTTGCTTGGAGGAACCCAGCAGAATGTCAGCAGGGAGGAATCTGGGTCCCCAGAGGAATCCAGCCCCTCTCAAGGACTGCTAAAGTCACCCAGACACAGGCAGCACGTTGTCAAACAGAGGAACACCCTGCGAGGTTCTCCCAGCAGCTTTGGCTGAGGAACAGGCCCTATGAGGAGCAGCTGAGAGAGCTGGGGTTGTTTAGCCTGGAGAAGAGGAGGCTGAGGGGAGACCTCATTGCTCTCTACAACTACCTGAGAGGAGGTTGTGGAGAGGAGGGAGCTGGGCTCTTCTCCCAAGGGACAGGGGACAGGACGAGAGGGAATGGCCTCAAGCTCCACCAGGGGAGGGTCAGGCTAGAGGTTAGGAGGAAGTTTTTCACAGAAAGGGTCATTGGGCATTGGAATAGGCTGCCCAGGGAGGTGGTTGATTCCCCTTCCCTGGAGGTGTTTAAGGCACAGGTGGATGAGGTCTTGAGGGACTTGGTTTAGTGTTAGATAGGAATGGTTGGACTAGAAGATCCGATGGGTTTCTTCCAACCTGGTTGTTCTATGATTCTGTGATTCTATGAACACAAACTTGAAATATCTTTGCTTCCCCCTTGGCCAAACTTGAGAGTCAGGGGAGGCTGCAGCCTCAAGCTGGATGCAGCCCCCTGGGAGCCACCACAGTGGGAATAGGGATCAGGACCCGAGTTCTGTGTCCTTGGTTTCCAAAGGTGAAGGTGTTTGAGCTGCTTTCCTTACAGCTCAGGGATGGGTGTTGGGAGTCAGCGGCCAGAGGCTCATCCTCCAGGCTGCCCACTGAGCACAACTGCTTGTCTCTGCCCTCAGTCCCCTCCCTGCACACCTGACAGGGAAATCCAGCTGGAAGCCTTCTTGCACCCATTCCTTTGGCCGTCAGAACAGGTGCCTGCTGGGTCCTGGAGCCCTTTCTGCCTGCTCTTTGCCTTTGTTCACCTCCTTCCTTTTTTCTCTCAAGCTGGAAGAGATGGTGGAAGCCGAGGATGCTTTGTCTGAAGCCAACACCCTCAATAACACCAACGCTGAAGTGTGGGGATACCTGGCCCTCGTCTGCCTGCACGTGAGCGCAGCCTGGACAGCACCTTGTGCCAGAAATGGTTTGGGGACTGAACTTGGGTGACTGCCCAGGGCGCATCCTTCATACTGAGCTCCCAGTGTGTGATTCCACCCAGAGCCTGGGCCTCTCCCACAGGATTTGAACAGGTTGCCCAGAGCAGTGGTGGCTGCCCCATCCCTGGAGGGGTTCAGAGCCAGGCTGGATGGGGCTTGGAGCCCCTGATCCAGTGGGAGGTGTCCCTGCCCATGGCAGGGGTAGGACTGGGTGGGCTTTGAGGTCCCTTCACACCCAAACCATTCTGATTTTCTCACTGCCTGCTCTGCTGTGGTTTCTGCAGGGAGGACGGGAGCTGGAGGCAGAGCAGTGCTACAAATTCGCTCTCAAGGTGTGTGTGCCCGTGGGGCTGGGAGCCCGAGGGGGAAGAAAACTGGCCCTAAGTGCTCCCACAGCACAGAGCACTCTCCATTTAAGGATGTTGAGGCTCTGGAGCAAGTACAGAGAGAAGCAACGAAGCTGGTGAAGGGGCTGGAGAACAGGCCTGATGAGGAGCGTCTGAGAGAGCTGGGGGTGTTTATCCTGGAGAAGAGGAGGCTGAGGGGAGACCTCATTACTCTCTACAACTCCCTGAGAGGAGGTTGTGGAGAGGAGGGAGCTGGGCTCTTCTCCCAAGGGACAGGGGACAGGACGAGAGGGAATGGCCTCAAGCTCCACCAGGGGAGGGTCACGCTGGACTTTAGGAAAAAAATTTTCATGGAAAGGGTCATTGGGCATTGTCAGAGGCTGCCCAGGGAGGTGGTTGAGTCCCTGGAGGTGTTTAAGGGATGGGTGGACAAGGTGCTGTGGGACATGGGTTAGTGATTGATGGGAATGGTTGGACTCGATGATCCGATGGGTCTCTTCCACCCTGGTTGTTCTCCGATTCTATGATTCTAAGTTTAGTGTCAAGACATGGCACAGAAAATAAGGCAAAGCTTAGGGAAAAGCTGCCCTTCCCGAGCCCCAGCCCTCCTTCCAGAGCAGCAGAGCGAGGGAATGGCCGTTGTGTGTCTTGGGAACCCCACAGGGACGAGGGGGACACGCTGGGGCCTCGGCTGACCCCTTCTCTCCTTTGGCACAGCTCGGCCTGAGCGAGGACACGCGGCTGCTGCAGGAGATCCGTGACACACAGCACCGGCTGGGGCTGGGGGACCCGGGGCTCTGAGTCCCCATTCCCCCTGCGTCCCCATCACTCCCCCAGACCCAGTGTTGACCAAGAGCCTCTGTTATCCCCAAGCCACTGGCTCTGCTGTCCCCTCTCTTATCCCTGTTCCCCCCAGCCCCCATGTTCCCCCTGTTCTCCCCAACCCCCCAGCCCTGCTGTTGCCCCCATGTCCCTCTGTCACCCCCAAGGTCTCAGCCCCATGTCCCCCCATTATCCCCATTTACCCCCCAGCCCCCATGTCCCCCCATAACCCAAGCCCCCAGCCCTGGTCTTGCCCCCATGTCCCTCTGTCCCCCCCAGGGTACCAGCCCCATGTCCCCCCATTCACCCCCCAGCCCTGGTGTCACCCCCACGTCCCCTCCTTCCCCACCAGTCCCGGTGTCCCCCCGTTATCCCCTTTCCCCACTACTCCCCGTGTCCTCCCGTTGTCCCTGAGCCCCCAAGTCCCACTCCTGCCCCTCCGTTACCCCCAAGGTCACAGCCCTGGGGTCACCCCCATGTGCCTCCTTTATCCCCCTTCCCCCCCAGCCCCGGTGTCGCCCCCGTGTCCCTCCGTGAGGCTCACAGCCCCAGTGTCCCCAGCGTTATCCCCGCTCCCCTATAAACTCCGGTCACCCGGTGCCACCTCCGCGGCGCTCGCAGGGGCGGGTGGAGGGCGGCAGGACCCGGGGCAGCCCGGGGGCGTGGCCTGAGGAGGGGCGGCGGGCGGGAAGACCCGGGGCAGACCGAGGGGCGGGGTCTGGGGGTGGGAGGACCCTGAGCAGTCCTGGGACGGGGCGGCGGGCGGGACCTGGAGGCGGGACGGTGGGCGGGAGGACCCGGGGCAGCCCGGGGGCGGGGCCTGGAGGCGGGCAGGAGGATCCGGGGTAGCCCAGGGGCGGGGCCTGGAGGCGAGCGGGAGGATCCGGGGCAGCCCGGGGGCGGGAACAGGGGCGGGAGGACCGGGGGCAGGCTGTGGGCGTGGCCTAGTGGCGTGGCGGGCGTGGGGCGGCAGGACCCG